>JAYKKT010000075.1:25527500-25702500 GCA_036023115.1 Brasenia schreberi
CTGTTGACACTGTAAGTTTCTCATTGGTACATGGGTTTGCAATATTTGCAATTCAGTTTGTTGGTTGAAACCAATTTGTTTTCTTGTTTGTGCAACTCCAGAACAATCTTCATTTTTATCCTTGCGCTAGTTGGGGTCTTCTATCCATATAACAGAGGTGCTCTCTTCACTGCACTGGTTCTCATATATGCTTTTACATCTGGTATTGCTGGTTATACCGCGACATCTTTCTATTGCCAACTTGAAGGGACAAACTGGGTATGTCTTTGAGTCTCTCTCTCTCTCTCTCTCTCTCTCTCTCTCTCTCTCTCTCTCTCTCTCTCTCTCTTTCTTATTCTCAGTAGTATGAAGTATGAACTATGATGTTAACGGTGAGAAAATGTTTGATACTACAGGTGAGGAATTTATTGCTCACTGGATGCCTTTTTTGCGGACCGCTATTCTTCACGTTCGGCTTCCTTAATACCGTTGCTATAGCATATAATGCTACTGCCGCGTTGCCAGGCTTTGACATACTTTCAACTTGCTGCTGAAGATCATGAATGGTGGTGGAGGTTGCACTTGTGTATGCATGTATGTATACATAGACACACACAGTGTGCGTGTACGATCTTAAGTTTAGGTTATGGCTTACTATTACTACCCATCTACTTTTCATGCGAGATTGATTCTATGCTTTTTAATAGTGTTCTTTTCTGGTTCTTTTTTTTCTACATTGGTGATTTAGATTTGGTTGTCATGTTTGCCTGAGTTTGACTGGGCCCTCATGAGGAAAGTTGTACCCTACAACAAGGCAGTAGGTTAGCTTTGAGACATTGTCATTCGAACAGCTGACCATGTAATGGTGTTGTTTTACTTGGCTTCATTATTATGAAGTTGTTAACAGTTCTCTTGCTGAACTTGATATGGTAAATTAGTGCAAGAATGGTTGAAGTTATTGCATATTTTTAAGATTTTATTCACAAAATAAGCTTTCATTTTCTAAATTATGATCAATCAAATTGGGATGTCGATATTTGAGATCTGGAACTGGCCGATGAGGCAGATTGCTATTGTTAATTCTTTCTGTTCTCATGGTATTCAACGTCATTGGACATTTTCTTTCGGGATTTGAGAATTGAACTATGTTCTTCATCAGGCAAGTTTATCTTTGTTAGATACAACAACAACAACTAAGCCTTTTCCCATACTAGACGGGGTCGGCTACATGGATTCTTTGTTTCCACAGATCCCTATCATGTGCCATGTTAGCAGTTAACTCCCAATCAGCTAGATCATTCTTTATTGTTTCTTTCCAACACTTTTGTGGTCGTCCTCTACCTCTTTTAATACTTTCCAAATTTAGTTTTTCTAACCTTCTTACAGGTTCTTCTTTTGATCTTCTTTCTATATGTCCAAACCATCTTAAACGATGTTCTCTCATTTTATCCTCTATTGGTGCCACTCCTAATTTGTTTCTAACCTCATTATGTATACGGTCTTTTCTTGTATGACCACTCATCCATCTCAACATCTTCATTTCTGTCACATATATCTTTTGTACATGTTGATGATTAACTGCCCAACACTCAAAACCATAAAACATGGCCGGCCTAATTGCTGCTCTATAATATTTACCTTTTAACTTTAATGGTATCTTCTTATCACAAAGAATACCTGATGCTCCTCTCCATTTTAACCAACCAGCATTAATTCTATGTGTAACATCTCCATCAATTCTTCCATCACTCTGAAAAATTGACCCTAGGTATTTAAAACTTTCCTTTTGGGGAATGCAATGTGTGCCAATTTTAATTTCCATGTCCTCTGAAGTAACCAAATGATCAAACTTACATTCCATATATTCTGTCTTTGTTCTACTAAGTCGGAGGCCTTTGCTTTCTAATGTTTCTCTCCATAGTTCCAATTCTCTATTAACTTTTTCCTTAGACTCCTTCACTAATACAATGTCACATGCAAATAACATACACCAAGGTACTTCATCTTGAATATGTTTTGTTAACTCATCCATCACCATTATAAATAAGTATGGACTTAAAGTTGATCCTTGATGTAACCCAATATTAACTTCAAAGAAGTCTGTCGTTCCTTCATGAGTCCTCACACATGTTTTTGCACCATCATACATGTCTCTTATAAGGTTAATATATGTCAATGGGATATCTCTTTTTTCCAAAGTTCTCCAAAGAACCTCCCTCGGTATCCTATCATAAGCTTTTTCTAGATCAATAAATATCATGTGAAGGTCTTTCTTTTTTGCTCTAAAATGTTCCATAAGACGTCTCAAAAGGTGAATCGCTTCAATAGTAGATCTGTCTGGCATGAATCCAAATTGGTTCTCTGTTGTACTTGATACTTGTCTTAACCTACGTTCGATAATTCTTTCCCATAATTTCATAGTATGACTCATTAACTTGATACCTCAATAATTCACACAATTCTAAATGTCTCCCTTGTTCTTATATATGGTATAAGTGTACTCACTCTCCATTCCTCGGGCATTTTTTGGTTTTTCTATATTTCATTAAATAGTCTTGTGAGCCGGGTGTTTCCTATTTCTCCTAGGATTTTCCAAACTTCTATAGGAATATTATCTGGTCCTACCGATTTACCACCCTTCATATGTTTAAGAGCTTCTTTGACTTCATTCTTTTGAATACGTCGGTAGAAATTATGGTTTATATACTTTTTTGATTTGGCTAACTCTCCTAAGCTAATACTAACATCTTTGTTATCATTAAAAAGCTTATAAAAATAGTTTTTCTATCTATTTCTTATATCATCATTTGCCACTAGAATTTTTTCATCCTCGTGCATCTAACATAATTAAGATCTTTAGTTTCCTTATCTCTAGCCCTAGCTATCCTAAAAATATCTCTTTCACCCTCTTTTGAGTTGAGTTTTTTATATAAGTTATCCCAAATTTAGCTTTTGCTTCACTAACGGCCTTTTTCGCTTCCTTCTTTGCTTTCTTATAAGCTTCTAAAGTTTCACTAGTTTTCTTAGTATAATGTAATTTGTAACATGCCCTCTTTGCCTTGATTTTATTTTGTACTACTTCACTCCACCACCAAGCTTCTTTTTGTGCCGGTACACCTCCCTTAGATACCCCTAACACATCTTTCGCCACTTTCCTAATATGTATAGCCATATTGTTCCTCATATCACAGGGTGTGCCAACATAATTCCAAACATCTCCTTGAAGGACTTTCTGTTTAAATATATCTTCTTTTTCGCTTTTGAGGTTCCACCATTTAGTCCGAATCGCTCGATGCACTCTTTTCTTCTTTGTCCATTTTTTTATTTGTAAATCCATAACTAAAAGTCGATGTTGGGTGGTTAAGCTTTCTCCTGGAATTACCTTACAATCTTTACAACACGCTCTATCTTTCTTTCTACAAATAAAGTAATCAATTTGTGTTTGTGATAAGCCACTCTTATAAGTAATTAAATGTTCATCTCGTTTTTTGAAGATTGTATTGACTATAAAGAGATAAAATGACATAGCAAAATTTAAAATCTCCCTACCTTCCTCGTTTATATCCCCAAAACCAAAGTTTCCATGAATCCCTTGATATCCTAATGCCTCTTTACCGACATGTCCATTTAAATCTCCTCCTAAACAAATCATCTCCCTTTGTGGAATCTTTTGAAACACCTTATCTAACTGTTCCAAAAAAACTGTCTTTATACTATCTTCTAGTCCTACTTGGAGTGCGTAAGCACAAACTATATTCAAAACCTCTGCTCCTAACACTAATTTCAACGTCATGATTCGGTCACCATATCGTTGTATGTCTACTACACTCTCCTTTAAATCTTTATTTATGATAATACCAACTCCGTTTCGAGCCTTTTCTTTACCTGAGTACCATAATTTAAAACCTGTATCCTCTATCTCCTTTGCTTTTTCTCCAACCCATTTTGTCTCTTGTAAACATAGAATATGAATCTTTCTCCGAATCATAGTATCTACCACCTCCATTAGCTTACCCGATAATGTTCCGATATTCCAAGAACCAATACGAATCTTATTATCTAGGACTAGCTTCCTTACCCCCCGCATCCGTCCATAATCAAAATGCGGAGACCCTCTCTGAAAATTTTGCACTACATTCGGGCGGCAATGTAGCAGGACTAACTTCTTTACCCACACCCGTCCATGATGTGGGAACCCTCTCTGCAATTGATTCACTACATTCAGGCGAAAATGTAGTGGCCCTTGCTTACTTCTTATTGCATTCTGGCTCTGCAGCACGTCGCTAGGCGGGGACACCTCAAAGCAATGCTCATAATTTTTGTAATCCATGTTGTAAAAATCCGGGACACCTCAAAGCAATGCTCATAATTTTTGTAATCCATGTTGTAAAAATCCGACGAAGTTTTACGCTGGCTGTCGGAAGCCTAACACAACCCTCCTCCTTTATCCGGGCTTGGGACCGGCAATGCAAGGTGATCCCTTACATGGGCGGAGTTTTTATCTTTGTTAGATACCTCACCTTAAATTACCCTAGAAACAATTATACAACATGATGTCACGAAACTGAGAAAAACTGAATGAGAGTCATCTTTGGTTTGCATTTCTATGTTCAAAAGTTTCAATACAATGGCTGGAAATTTGTTAATATCATGAGGAACAAAGGTCTTTTCTCTCCTGATAGTTTGCTACTTTGTTATTTAAATAATTGCTATGCCTTGCATTGGACTAGACGAGCCTTTCATTATGTTCAAAATCTGTCATTTGATGTCTGTCCGATTGTGTCTATTCTGGTGATGTTTTTCTTTTTATATTGCATTTATTCAGCGAAGTTATGTTAATTAGGTAAGATTATGTTTTCCCTCTTCTGAAGTGCCTGCAGTTTGCATCCTTCGTGACTGGATGCTCGTGTTGGTTTTCGCCTTGTCAATGTGTCCAGAGTGATACTGTTCTTCTGTTTCTGATATTTCTGCTGGGCTTGATGCAGGTCTCTTCTTTGTGGGGGATCGACTGGGATATTCGTTTACGGCTACTGCATATACTACTACCACGCACGGTCTGACATGTCCGGTTTCATGCAGACTTCTTTCTTCTTCGGTTACATGGCTTGTATCTGCTATGGGTTCTTCCTCATGCTTGGAACTGTTGGCTTCCGGGCATCATTGCTTTTTGTTCGCCACATATACCGGTCAATTAAGTGCGAGTAACTTAGAGCCCTTCCGATCCACTCATGCCTCTTGGTTCCTGTTTTCTCAATCTTTGATATAGAAATGTTTCCGATCTGTTTTGTTGAAGTAGGTGATAATGGAATCTCTGAACTGAGAAAACCAGGATCAAAGTCGAGGCTGTGTTTTCCAGAGAAGGAGAGGGTTAGGTTCGACTCATATTTATGAGCGTCCCTCTTGGGGTGATAGGCTATGTTTGGTTGCACTGAATGCAGTAAAGGAACCTCAAGTTATAGAGGTAGGTCGTAGCATTGCTCTCCTGTATTTGCTGAAGAACATCTTTCAATTGTCATTGTTGCCTTCTCTGGACTATTGATGGTAGGCAATGTATACTGTAAGAGAAGGCATAATGCTGTATGTGCTTCAAGCGTGCCTCTGGTCTGTAAGCTCATGAAAGAAAACGAATTTCTCAAATTCCTCATTGTTGTCGACTCGATTGCATCGGCTCTTGGTTGCCGACCTTTTGATCCGTCTGGCATGGCCTTTGCTTCTGAGTTCGTGTTTGTTAGGTGTTTTTTTCGGTGCTTTTACGTGATAAGTGCTCTTTTTTGTGTCTGCGCATTTGGAGTCACTTTTCATATGCAACGCAAGCTTTGGTAGTCTTTTTTACACGTTCATTTTGCATATGAAAAAGTCACGTGCACATAGGGGTCTTCTATGGTTTGGCTGGTTTCAGCTGTTAGGGAACCGATTCTTAACGAGCAAAGTGGCAGTCGGTCATCGGGTCGATTGGCGGTGGCACTCGAAGCCAACCAGCCTTAGCCTCGTTCAATTTCAATTGGGTCTTCAAGCGTGGACCCCTGCACTAAGTCTCGGGCCAAGTTATTCGTGTAGGGGTCCACCCTTTGTTCCACCTCTCTTCTTGGAATTGTTGTTGCAGTAATTGATCACCTGGTTCTCAATCTCAATTGGGTCTTTTACCTTCATTATCATGGAGGGTTCTTTTCCTCCTCCTTTATATGATGGCATTGATGTCGTAATAGTGAGTGTTCCGGTCACCATCTAATTGCCATTGAGGTTTAGCTTCTTGATTCCGGAGTCTTGGAGCAGCACCTCAATTCTCTTCTCAGGCCTCCCCAAGAAGGGGGTTTGTGTTCTTCAAGCCATATGCCTTTATTTGGATCCGGCACCCATCCTTCACAATTCAATGGTTTTAACCGGAACCAAATTGGACCAAGAATCAACCAAATCGAGGACCGTGCGATTCAGTTCCTGTTACACCTTCCATGGAACCGAAACCAGAAGCACCAATTCCCTACTTTTTTGGTGTGAACGGTTTAGGACACAAACCATAACTGAAACTAAAACCGGCCCAGTCTCGATTCTTAGTTCCAGGAACACGAGAACAGGTGGCTTGAAACCAGAATTGGCCATGTCTACCTTGACCTGGTTAGGGGGTCGACCAACCAAGTTGAACTTCATGATTTCGATACCCACGGCATTCTTCTCGCTACGAAAAAGAAAAAGAAAGCCCACGCTAACAACAAACAATGAGGGCGATTAAGAAACGCAGCTGCCGAAAATGGATCCAAAACCAGTACAAAGAGAGCAAATATAACCCGAAACAGTGAAAAGACACTGGAATTGGGTAAACCAAAACCAAAACCCAACACGAAACCTGCATGAGTCATGATTCTCCCTAGTCTCTACATGCCATCCTCAAATCGGAGACCAAATTGACACCATCAAGATTCAAAGCAAACAAGGAAATCATCGATCAAACAAAACCAAGTTCATAAATCGTCCAGATCGACGTCCGAGTTCATCCTCCTTCGTGGCGGTGGCAGCGTCGGGGCCATCTCCGGCGTTGGCTCGCCAAGGTGCGGGAAGGGAAAGAAGACGCCGTGGACGACAATCTTGAAGTTGAACAGAACGTCCGGCGACCGAATGGGGACATAGTTGATGCGCAGGCCAATGCCCGAGGTCGTGACCACGAGCCTCTCCCCATGAGCCAGTGTCGGGAGGAAGGAGCTCGCAGGGAGGCCAATGAGTCTGGCGTGGGTGAGGTACCGGTCAGGCACGATGTGGAACCGGACGCTGTTGACGTAGGCATGGCCGCCGGCGAATATCGCCGAGTCGTCAAGAGCGAAGATGGTCATATTCTGGAGACCCACGAGATCGGTGTATTTCATCCTCATGGCGAGTGCAAGAATGCTGTAGCCGTTCTCCCTTAGCCGGAGCATTGCGTCGAGGAGCATCGCTTGCATGACGGAGTCGTCGATGAAGGCGGTAGACGGAGCGTCTTGAAACTCCGATTCATTGAAGGCGGTGGACGAAGATGTAGCGGTAGCCCCGGTGGGCCTTGTTCCATTTGGGTTGCAAGAAATCGGGGGAATCGGAGATCGAATCCCGTGGATGACAATCGGGCCGTTGATGTACATATCGGGTTCGACTATAGGGATGGAATTCACCAAGACGCTAGCGGCGGCGGTGGTGGTGAAGGAGAGGCATTGGCCGGGGGCCAAGGTAGGGACGAGAGTGCCGGGTTTGAGAGCGGAGAGTTCGGTGAGAGTGAACAGGCCGGGGACGATGTGATCGTTCAGACGGAAGGACGCGTCGGCGGAGTCGGTGTCAGCGGGGGCGAAGATGGTGGTAGGGGCTGACCAGGCGGAGGAGGGATAGTCAGGGATGGAGACCGCGGCGGAGGCCGCATACTTGTAGCCGAGGGAGCCCAGGATGGAGGCCAGCTTGTGGTTGAGCAGCGGTGGAACGAGAGCGACGGCTTGGTTGTGGTGGAGGACAGGCAAGAGGAGGAGAAAAGAGAAGTAGCGGAGGAAGGACGCCATTGCTGAAAGTTCGCTGGGGAAGACAAGAAATTGTCTTGCACACAGAGAGAGTTCGGAGAGTGATGAGGGAGGAGTTTAAATAGGTTTCTTGGCGGGTGGTTAGAGAGAGAGAGAGAGAGATGTGTTCCTTGTTACTTTCTTTGAACGGTGATTTCATTCATAAGTGGCGATTTCTCAGTTTCGGGTCATAATTGTTGTGTCTTTTCGTGTTCACGTTCAGAACAGATCAACCCAATTACGATAAAATCTTTCGTGTTATGTTAGTATAGGTCGGTGGACACGGAACTTTCCAGTTTTCTTTTGTAGATATTCATCTAAGTTGTTGCATTGAATTGAAAAAAGACAATCCACCTAAGGGAGGCCCAAGCCTGTGCATTTTTCGGGTATCGAACTCAAGACCTTTAACTTGTAAGTCAACCTTTTAGCGAGGTGAGCCATTGCTCCTTGTACATTGCAAGCAATTATTCCTTTTGGGTTCTGTTTCTATCGTATAAAACTGTCAACCTAAACACGAAACCAGATTTTTTGGGGTTCTGTTACTAAGCTCGACCAAGTGTCACGTAATTGTGTTCGGGTTTGTACCCGAGGCTGTCCGATATGGATCTTATAAAGGTCATTTGGATTCTGTAGCATTAGTGACCAAAAACCCGACGAAATAAGTCCCGTTGAATTCAGTTCTTTGTCAATGGCCTGCAAATTGCATACTATGGTTGATGCTTCATTGATAAAAAAGACTAACCACAAGAAGTCTGGCTTCTCTTCGGTCATTGCACGCGAACTGTCCTGAATTTACACTAATTGCCGGAAAAACATGCTCTCTCCGCTTTAGGCTTTTCTTGCCGTCCGTTTGGTCCGTCGTTCAGGGCCGTGGTCTACGGGTCCTTCACCGGTGGCTCACATAGAGGAGGTGACGGACGTGGCTTCTATTGGGAAAAAGACATACATTCAACAATTGTAAACATGTTCCAATCATAAACAACCTTCTCACATCTAAAATAAGCCATAATCAAGCTTTACGGAAAACAAAAACAAAAGATAAATCAGAAACTTATTTGTGCGAGTTGCGAACTTACCTTAGAGAATAGAGACTCCTGCTATGAGTACTTAAAGGTACCTATGTCTTCCTCTTATTATAAAACGCGCACACAACTCGAAAAGCACGTACTTAGCTTCGAGTCGACCTCGAACATACCTTAGTTACCTATAGCTGGAGCAGAAAGAGAGACCACTCATGGGCACAAGGACAGTAACAACACCATGGGCATAGAGAAGACCAAGAGATGGGAAGATATGAAGGGGAATAGCGTGTGAACTGTGTGTTCAGGGAGGACCCCTAATCACCTATTTATAGGTGCATGTATGAATCGTGAATCCAATCCAAACGACGCACCGCTTTATCCTTAATAAAACTGTCTTATTCGGAACCGCCTCATCTTATCCCAATTCCCTTATAATGTAGTCAATGAAAAATTGTTTCCTTTACGCAGCGAAACACTTTGTCTAGAGCTTCTTAATGGGTTATATCTAAACAATTGGTATATCTACTCAACTTATACACAACAAATACAATATCTGGTCATGTACAGTTGGTTAGGTACATCAAACTATCGATAATCTTAGAATATCGTAGTTAAAACATAAGAATACCACTTTCATTCTTATAGAAAGCCTTAGATGAATCACATAAGGTCTTAACCGGTTTACAATTTGCATATCCAAATCTCTCTAAAACTTTCTTAATGTAGTGAGACTAAGATATTATTATACAATTAGTAGACCTTATGATTTTAAGTCATAAAATCATATCAGTCCATAACCATGTCCTTCATAAGTAGACCGTATACGTGGTATAGCATGTCATCTCAAAGCTCTTTGAATTTAAGTTCATGAGCTACCAATTATATAAAAGGACTAGTGGATTTGTAGCATTTTTTAATATGAAACTAAACTTTGTCTCTTCTTAATCATTTTAGACAAAAGTTTTTATACTTAAGGACTTTCACATATATTAATTAAAAATTTAAGGATATCAACATGAATTAAATATCATTAATGCACATTAAATCCAACATCTTCCTCGTTTGTTGACACGGAGTTCTTAATTATGAATTAAAATTGTAGTTTCAGTTCTTATCATAATCAAACATGAGCTCCTCAATAGCAAAGTACAAAGCATGATCTTATGACCTTGCTTTACTCTTAATTACGAGGCTTAGGGCTCATACGTATGGCGCTGCTTTTTTTCTATTTGGTTACGAAAGGAGGCCAAATCCTAAAACACACACCCCACCCGGGGGCCGCACTGTCCGCTAGCAGCAAGGACATCAGAGCACCGTGCCAGTTGAGCCAATGCTCTAGGTGTTATGGCACCATTTTTTCGTGTCACTTCGTGTTGGACATGAACACGAACCTTTCACGTTCTGATCCTGTCATGTTTCGACGTTAAATGCAGAATTTCACTTGTCTGAAATTGCCTTTGTGTCTCGAATTGTGTTTGACATATTTTCGTGAGATATTAATCCGTGTCGGGTCTGACATCGCCCCCGCAACTCAAGGGTCCAAAACACCCTAACCCGGTCGGGCCGAGACACGCTTTCGTGCGTCTGTTTGCAGTACGCCGATCTCCCTGTACTGGAAGGCGTACTGCCTTTATTCTTCCAATCTGTAAGTACCAATCATCAATTCCGGTTTTGTCACCATCTCTTCATACTAGTTTCGGATATGCCATTGCGTTTCTCTTTATGCTTTGTTAGTTGGACATGCCGTGGCGTCTCAAAACTCCCAAACCCAATTTTATAAGTCTCCTCAATATATATTTTTTTTGTAAAAGAAATTTCCCTCGATATTCGACGTTATTAACTTCTTTTCTAATTTCTATGGCCACTAAAATATAATAATATGTGGAAAACCCGATTTCATTCACTTTTGATATGTTTACTGATCATTTTTTTTAACATGAGTATAATTTTAAAAGTTTAAAGATTTTTTAAAAAAAGATAATGTTATTATGTTTATGACCTGAAAAAGCAAATATTAGTAATGAACAAGATCCAATATAATAATTAGTTATGTTTTCATCAAAAGCAATAATATTGTGACTGACTATGGGTTGACCTGTTTTTGACACAAAAAGAAATGTTGAAGCATGAACTCAACCTGAAACACAAAATCAAGGGAATAATATGCCTGCCACAGAAACCGAAACTTCATAAGTATGACCAGTGAAGAATTTACATTGAACTGAGGTGGGGTTTGAAGTTTCAAGAATCAACTTAAAGTCTATAAGCCCATGGTGGGATATAGTTTATCCCATCCATTGAAGGAACTATTCGCTTCATCCCTAAAGAGTTTCTAAATCCATCACCGGAAAAGTTTGAGCTCGTGTGGAACCTAAATTAACCCTAGGAAAATTTCAGAATTGCTCTTTACACGGGCAAAAAAGCCCCATACTGACACGACCTCAAAGATGAAACACGAAGTGACCACCCCCAAGAAGTTGAACGCTTTACCTTTTGCTTCATGTACAAACATTTCAGTTAGACCTGGCAGACCCACTTTGAATTATGTTTAGTTTCAATCTCAAGAAGAAAAAAAATATTAAAGGTGAGATTTGGAACATGAACCAAAATATTGTTTGGAACCACCAAACGGCTGATTCTGTTCTGAGTTCCGATTTTTGGTTTCTCGGAAGAAGGTGGGACCGTAACCAAAACAAGGAGGTTCCCAGTTCAGTTCCAGTTCTAGAGGCGATCCGGGTCTGGTTCGAAACGTAGGGGCCGGGTCTACACCTACCAGTCGCCACCGGCCAGAAGAAGGGTGGGTCGGGTTTGGACGATGGGTAGACGAAGCGAGGATGGCAATTATGAAATACGACGAATCTTTACGTCCTTTTTGAGGACACTCTCCGTCAACGTTGCTCAGAGTCCTTCATGTTCCCCAGGAATTCGCTTCGCTTCGATCTCACGACTTCTGGCTTATTGGAGAATCTCCTTAGCTTTCGCCACCTGAACGTGCTGCTTCGGAGATCCACGCTTCGCCGGCGGAAATGATGCACATGACGTTCTATTGGGGGAGGAACGTGACGATCCTCTTCGACGGGTGGAAGACGACGACCTGGCTCGGCTACGGCCTCTCCCTCTTCGCCGTCTTCCTCTTCGCCGTCTTCTATCAGTACATGGAGAACATCCGGATCCGCCTTCAGACGGCCTTCGCCGCAAAGCCTCCCACCGCCGACGGCGTCCAGGCGCCTCTACTCTCTCGCGTCCCCGCCACAAAGCTCAGGTTTTGCCGGAAGCTCGCCGTCGGCACCCTCTTCGGCCTCAATGCCGCGATTGGGTACTTCCTTATGCTCGCTGTGATGTCGTTCAATGCCGGAGTCTTCATCGCGATCGTTATTGGCCTTGGCGTCGGCTACATCGCCTTCCGAAGCGAGGGGGAGATCGTCACCGTTGTTGAAAATCCCTGTGCGTGCGCCTGAGACAGATCTCTCTCCTTCTGCTCTAGAGTTTGTCTTCCCGTGGCTTCGGTATTCTTCTTCCTTGTCAGTTTTTATTTCTTTTCTTTGTATGATATGTAAATGGTCTGGATCCCTGCGATCGGGAGGAAAATGATGCTGTAGATCGCTTGTGCATCGGTAAATAAGAGATCATGATGCTTTTGTAAATCGGAAAAGTATGATACAGTTTCTTGTTGAAAATCAACCATTGAAGATGAGAATCCGGTCTCGCTAGCGCTAGCGGTGGAATTCTAACAGGAACGTCGAGAAAAGCTAACGGGGACTGTGATCTCTTGATGGAAACGATCATGATGGATGGGTTGATGCCTTTTTTGTTTGTAGGTCTCTTCGAGTTTCATGTTAGGCGCGTGGCTTACAGATACGAATTCCTTTTTGCGTTTATTTTAGGAAAAGGAAAGCGTTGAAGATGTGGAACTTCTCCCTTCTAAACGTTTTCGCCTTCTTATTTTTCCCCTTGGTGATGCGAATCTGCGATCTTCTTGTGGGTGGAAACGAGGACAGTGGAGATAATGACCCGTTTGTCCCGGAGAGCTCACACATGTTCCTTGCGAGAGAAAGAGCCATTGGAGATGAGCTGATTTACTGCTTCCATAAACTTTTGGCAGGCAGTTTATCAGAGATGCTTTGAATGCATAAAGTTGCTCCATCTTGTCGATCGATTCAAGTATCTGTGAACCATGTAAATCTTGTCTCTTCTCGTGTAATCGGTTGATCTTCTGCTTTTTAGCTTTGCTTCCTCAAAAGAACAACCAATTAGAAGTATCTGCTGCGAATAATTACAACAGGCTGACCTAGAGGTTTTGGATTAGTCTCTGCTTGTTTGAAGCGTTGATGATCTCGCTTGGTGGAGTTTATTATGATGTTTCTTAATGCCAAAGTATCGGAAATGGTGTTCGGCTGTAACTTCATTCGTCATCCTTGACTGAGCTACGCCTCATTTATGACGTGCTCGCTCGTTATTTTTCGGTGGGTCAAGACTATTTAAAAATATATAAAATTCTATTCAAAGTGGAGATTTTATTTTAAAAACTGAAATTTAATATTATCATTGTACTGTTCACACTTTATATTTAATGAACAATAATATTATGAGTATTTTAAATTCAAATCATCGTGTCGATCAAAAGATTTAAAATGAATGAGTTTGAAAATGAACCATTATATTATCTCTCTTTCTTTATATATATAACGATGGTTTCCTTCTATATCTACTCAAACATCCAAAGTTTTGCTTTTTCCTTTTTAAAATCTCTGACATAAAAAAATAACCTTTTGATGAAATGACCAAGCTTGATACACACAACTCATATATTATTATATCAGATGATTTCCTTCTACATTCATTCAAAACATTAAAAAATTTGATTTTTCTTCTTAAAATCTCTCATATAGAAGAATAACCTTTTGCTCAAATGATCAAGCTTGTGGCATGAGATCAATGGGTACAGGATGTTCAGCTGGAGTTGGAGTAAGCTTGTGCTCGCTTAAATGGGCAAGGAAGTGAGTTGTTGGAAACTAACTAAATTGGTTAACCAATTTTTTGTGGTTACAATGAGGAGGCTGGGGCCACGCCGAGTATTGAACTCCTGACCACCCATCTTGTTAGTTGAGTAACCCCAACCAATATCTGAATTTTAGAATGATTTTTCTTAAAAAACATGATAATGTTCAGCAATTGATTTTTATTTTCCTGCTTTTTGGAGGAGGGGGTTTGCGTTAGAAGTTAGTTGCATGCCTCGGGTATCAAACTCACGACCTTCAACTTGTGAGTTTACCCTGTAGCCAGGCGAGCTTATTGCTCATTTTTTCGTTTTTTGCTCATTTTCTTTTGGTTACACAAGGAGGCCGAAGCCTAACACACACACACCCATGCATGCATCCTCTCGGAGTCGAATTCACCAGCAGTATCTGCCGTTGAGCTAACGTTCTCGGTTCATTTGTGACCTGAATGGAAATGAACCTCACTGGCTGACCTGATTCGCCATCCGCTAGGATGACAATGCAGGTCCTACAGCAAATGTCAGCCGTTGACCAGCCAAATATGTTCGAAGGGCCAGGATTTAAGCCAATACCAAGATCAAGATATTAGAGGACTCAATAATTTTACTCAAATTTAGACAAACTTACCAGTGATTCACAAGTTGGTGAGCTCCAGCATCGTTTGAACAAACATGGGCCTTAGCTAATTGACATAACCAATAACTTGTGCCATCACTTGCAGGGGTCAGGACTCTTTTCGAGTAGGATAAACTTAACTCTATCGCGATCGGCCTCAGCGTGCCAAGCCCAGTAAGGAAGAAGAGAGTGTGTGTCGCATATGCTCTCTGGCCATCCTGGGCATTGATCCGGTCTAAAAATGGCATGTATGCGTCATGGTAGTCCACCATGAACAGCTTGTTCTTCTCCAGTGCTTGTTGCACTGACAGTCCATCGAGCTGGCCTATAATGTGCTCTTCTCTAATGGCAGACTCTGGAGGGCCATATAGTTCCGGGTCAAGCTTGCTAACAGGAGGAAATACCTGAAAACACACCATAATACTTGCTGAGATAGAGAGAGAGAGAGAGAGAGAGAGAGAGAGAGAGAGAGAGAGAGAGAGAGAGAGAGAGAGAGAGAGAGAGAGAGAGAGAGAGAGAGAGGAGGTGTTCAGCGTTCCGAACTAGCTTCAACCTCATACCTAACCGCTATTTTTGGTTCTTGGTATTTTGAGAACCGAATCAAATCGTGGCATGATTAGAACTGAAGGTTCGATTCATTTTTGAATCATACTTCTACTTCTTTAAGGTTTGACTAAAGATTATCATTGGCAATATCCTTCTCCAAAAAGAAATTAATTTAACATCATATGATCAATAACCATGTATTGATATTAATTTGATAAGCTTATCATACTACACTTGATCTTAGACAAAAGTTTAAAAAATGTATGCTTTGTTCAAACCCTTACCACCTTTTTTTGTAATTGTCATGGATTCTCTCATTTCATCTATCTTCTCAATAAGGTACTAAAACTTTCTTTTTTCAAAATGTTTTCTCAAGGGTTCAATTCTCACAGTTCGGGAACCGTGAACCGGACCATAGTATTTCTCGTATTAGAAACCGAACCGAATCAAACAATTTGATATCTAAAACTGACCAAACCACTGTTTTGGTTCTTTAAGTTCTTTAAAAAAGAAAGGAGAGAGAGAGAGAGAGAGAGAGAGAGAGAGAGAGAGAGAGAGAGAGAGAGAGAGAGAGAGAGAGAGAGAG
The DNA here is from genome assembly GCA_036023115.1 of Brasenia schreberi. Lineage (NCBI taxonomy): Eukaryota > Viridiplantae > Streptophyta > Magnoliopsida > Nymphaeales > Cabombaceae > Brasenia > Brasenia schreberi. Next base: position 25,543,252 of record JAYKKT010000075.1, read on the forward strand.
AGAGAGAGAGAATCGGGCGTTGGTTTGAGGTTGTGGAGGCAATACCTTGAGCTTCTCGATATTCACTGGGTTGACCCCAGCTAACACCTGACGAGCAAATTCACCATCTCGTAACCAGGCAAATTTATCCTCTGCATTAATTTAACAACTCTCATTGCATTAAATACTAAAAGTATATGATTTAAAGATAATATTATTAAAGCTAGAAAACAAAAATATGGATAAATATATTATATAAGACATTATTTTGTGATGGAAAATATATACAAAATGAGTCGGGTGCGTACGCTACAGCATATAGGAAAAGACAAAGGCTCATTTTTTAATGCTTACTTGAAATAATACTGGGGGTGTCATATCTAAGGTGGCCCAGGCTAGCTTCCTCTATCTTCTTCAATGTCTTTGGTAAGGGCAGCTTCTTCCATATCTCATCATGAAGACCAAATTTACAAACTAAAGCATCACGATAGAGCCCTTCAATTTCCTGGAAGCCCTTGAAGTCATCACTCTCATTTGAAATGGAGGCCTTGAGAGCAGGGATCAGATGGTGCAGCAACCCTCTAAACCTGCATTTTGCAATAGTTTCGCGCTTCATATCTTCGAATGCTTCGTCTCGCGGCACGTACATAGGGTTTGGCTTCTCAATCCTGCTCTCACACTGTAAATCTGTTCACCCACATCAAGATCATAAGTATTTTGTGACGTTTAGTGTCATGAAAAGGTGTTTGCTTTCATGAAAATTTTGATCCAAAGTGAACTAAATGAACCGAGCTGGTCATGGTTCAGCTAGTTTAACTTGGCTCATTATTAGATCCATCTCAATCAACGGCAACCAACACTTTGTTGGTTCAAGTGGTTCGCCGGTTGTTTTCCTCGAGGTCTCGTCTTGTGAATGAAGAAAACCAGGGGTGGGAGAGTGCTTTTGAATGCCGGTGGTTTAGACAAGAAAACAACCACTAACACCTCTTTTTTCGGTGGGTTCCGCCCATCTATCAGCCCCTCTCCTCACCAAAAGGGACTGCTTTTACCCCCACTAGCAAGAAGTTGCCTTTTCATTTTCAAATATAATTCTTTTTCTTTTCTTTATCTTGAATATGATGTTTTTCGAGTGTCAGTAGATTCAACTTGCCGTGAGCTATGATTGAGTAGACCCCTAACACGAATCACGACTATAGTTTTCTATTTTAAATATTTAAGAAAAAATAAATTGATCTGACAAACGAAACTAGAAATCAATATTTTATATTTTTATGATTTATGTTGACGTCGAAAATCGAAAGTAGTACACTGACGATAGATTCAAATTGCAAAAAAAAGGAGGGCCCTTTATATATGATACTGACCGGAATTTGTGGGGGGCCGGCCGGTTCTGCACCTTCTAAAATTGAAATTTGATGACCCTATGATGGGCATGCCCACATCTTTTGGTTTAATTAGAGGTTTGATGAAGAAAGATCCCAAACTCACTCCGGAGAGTTTAATGACGAACAATTCCGGCCAAATTCCAGCTTATTTTGAGCTTAAGCTCAATTTGTTAGCTGAACCTGATTTCCTAAATGAGAAGAGCTCCAGCTTCAAGCTTCTTGACTTCATGACATGGCATCTGGCTTCATTTATTCTATCAATAAACCAGAGTCCATCTTAAACTAGTCGAATTGGACGTACTAAGTAGGAACAAAAATTCACTGTGCACCGGGATTAACCACATGCATAGATTAGCTCGTTAATTTCTAAACCTTGCATCCATATTCTCTTTTGATTACGTTTACTTTATGTGCATTTCATATTTTTTAAATTAAAACTCAGTTTTAAAGAAAGAAAATAATAAAAAATGATATAGTTTACGTTGAGCACATGATCATGCCCCCAACTGTCTGCATGTTGTTCGCCCACCGTCATCCTCACTTCATTCTACTCCCAGGTGTTCGTGCAAGGTGCTTGACCCCTTCAGGTCTTCAATGTACACAACACTGCTCCTACAACACAACACTTGGTACTAGGGACTGGATCCTGGTGGACTTCGATTGACAGTCACTGTCCTCCCTATCTAGGGAGGTTTATTTTCTGTCAATCCTGTGTTCTGGCCGATTTCTGCCAGCACTTTGCCTTGACTCAATGTGTGGTCTCATCCAGTTCGGACATCCGACGACACCCATTAAACCTCGACTCACCCTTGGTCGATCAGTCGTGAGGTACAAGGTTGCACACTTCATAACCGTAGGTGCTTTGCCCGGATCTATACACGGTATGAACCCGACTGTCCCTTGTGCAAGATAACCATTCCTTGAAGGTGCGGTGCGGGCATGGCCTGCGCCACTACCATAAAATCATACCTCAAAATCAACAGGAACTCATCTATGGTGGTCACGGCCAGATTCAATACCTCCATGCACGGTTCGACTCTCAACTTGCAGTCCTTTGCAACTCTCTCTATGTAACTCACGGCGACATTCACAAGTTTTATCCCCATCATGGTCGGCACCACCCTCAACCCGATCGTCTTGGCAAGTTGTGGTGACACTAAGAGTGGTTCACCCCCGAATCTACCAAAACCCGATAGGTATGTTGGCCTATCTGCACTTCTATGAACCTCAATGCCCGATGCAAATACTCAATTTTTACCTTGTTGAGGAGTTGAAATTGTGCTACTTACATAACCCCATCTGGAGCATCGGTCACTTCCTCTCCCTAAACTCTAAGACAGTCAGCTTGGCCTTCTTTGGGTAATTCCTCAAGTGGTGAAGGCCGTTGCATGCAAGCCGATGGAAGTGACCGACATGAGCAAAGAAGACAAAAAGAACCTAAGAAAAAGAAGAAGAGTCTCGTGCACTCTTCTCCTTTTCGTGACTACTCTTATGATTCTTGTCCGATTTTCCTTTCTTGTTCTTAGGTTCTTTTTGTCTTCTTTGCTCATGTTGTCAATGTCCAACATATTCGTGAAGAGACCCACTATATTTGAGTTGCTTTAGTTGCTCTCGGGTTCATCGATTATGGTTGGTAGGCATAAATTGGGCTCTTAACTCTCTTTTGAATGGAGCTCCCCCTTCATTGGCAGCTAGCTCCCTCGTTCACCACCATAACTTGACATCATCTTTGAGCTTCAAGGTAGCAACGAGTATCTTGAATAACAGGGTACCTGCTCATTAAATTTTGCATCAATCGGACATCGTTTTTCCCTTCAAAACTCTATCGACTTTTACCGGAATTGAAGCGTCCTTGCTGTGCTGAATATTGTTGTCGTTACAGTTCACCCAAAGTTTCGATTTGGCTCGTCTTCTCGATCACCAAATGATGCTGGATTCCGGTTGTTAAGGACTTTTAAAACTTCACTTCAACTTCAATTAGCGCAATTACAGTCCACAAACACCGAATTATGAATCAAACAACAAACATTTTTAGTTTCTATAACAATTTCAAGATTCGCCAAAAAATTTTCTACAACTCCATCAGATTTGCTTTGATCTAGTCAAATTTATGTCGATCTACCTCCGATCTACTTTGATTTGTTCCTCTCTTTAATACTCACAGAGATCAAGAGTTTTTGAGTGAAATTCCTCCTTCGAACAGAAAGAAATTCTACCACAACCTAATCGAGGATTCTTCCCAGATTGCCTCCACTTCCGACCACATTTTGATATGATCTCTCTAGATTTGACCTGAGGAATCCCATATCTTCACTTCTACACCACATGAGTTGAGGTTTCCATACAGAATTCACCCGACTGAAATTCCACTGTAATTTTCGATGTGTTTACCGATCTAAAAATCAGTTCAGACTTTTGCACGATTGTTTCTTCCAATCAACAACTTCGAGAGTCTCAATCAGAACTGGATCACTTTAGCTAGGTTCTGATCTGTCACTCTTCAATAGATCTAGGACAGAAGAAGCTAAAATCACCGCTTACCTCTACCAATTATGTCCAACACAGCAATATTTCCACCGTTTTTTACAAAACTTTCTCAACACATCATCATTTTTTCTTAACACGTTTCGATGTGTAAACCTCTCCCTAGGAAACCCCTGTGTGGGAACCTCACGAAAATCCGTTGCATGAACTCTGATGAACAGGTACCTCCAGCATACACAGACAAGCGGCAGGCTCAACAGCAGTTGATTGGAGATTCACCGGCATGCCAAAGATTTCGCATCACTGGTATCAGAGTAGAAAAAAAACTGTAAAAAAAAAGATAAGCGTAGAGAAAAAAAAAAGAGAAAAATAGAGAAGAAGAAACAACGAGACAGGAAGAGGAAGTAGCAACAACAACAAAAAAAAAATAGAGAGGAAAAGGCGGTCGATAGGCCGAGTCTGAGGCAGGCAATGGTCGATAGAACCCCAAACAGGCCGACAGGCCGAGTCTGAGGCAGGCAACGGCCGACAGAACCCCAGACTAGCCGAAACAGGCCTCTTCTGAGGCGAAGAAGACAGGCCAAGAAAAGGCAGTCAAAAGGCCAAGAAAAAGCAATCAGCAAGCTAGGCAAAAGGTAGTCGACAGGCCAGAGAAGGCAGTCGGCAAGTAAGGCAATAGGCAGCCGACAGGCCAGAGAAGGCAGTCGGCAAGTAAGGCAATAGGCAGCCGACAGGCCAGAAAAGGCAGTCGACAGGCCAGAGAAGGTAGTCGGTAGGCTAGGAGAAGGCAGTCGGGAATACTAAAGAGACAGCCGACAGGCCGGAGGAGGCAGTCGAACTGCTTCCCCCCCTCTCTGCTCTCCCTTCCTCTCTCCCTCTCTCTCTCTCTCTCCTTTTTCCATTTTTTACGCTATAATCCCTTTTGTATCACTGAATAAAAAAAAACCGTATGTTTTGGAAAACCGGCTGGAAAATAACAGTTTCCCAAACTGCTAGCGGTTTCCAGAAAATTGCCTCAGGGAACGGATTAAAAAGTCTGTTTTGCACCGGCCAGTTTTAGGTATTTACACTTTTGTCATTCTAAAAAATTATTATTATATCCAGATATTTTGGGTAAAAAGACTATTTTGCCCTTACTAAGCAAAAAGTTTGTTTTACCCTTTGGTGACTTGTGAAAATTATGAAATACCATATGAAATACCAGGCTATCATTTTACTTTCTTACCCTTCTTGGTTTAGATAATTTCAGTTCTGCCATTTGGTTAAAAGATAGATTTACCCCCGTACTTTTTTGAAAAATTACACATTCATCTTGAGGGTTAAAATTACAATTTTAATCTCGATCAGTTATGAATTTTACAGAAATACCAAAGAGTAATTTTACGAGTTTGTCCTCAAGATTTTTCAAAATTACAAGAAGGGAACAAATAGATAAAATTATTGTTTTGACCTTGGTATTATTTTAAAGGTACAGAAGCAGAAATTCCTTGTGAAAAATTTTGAATTTCTCCCAAAAAGATTATGAAATTATCATTAGCTTATTTGCTTGATACCATACATCATACTAGCATGATTCCTGCTATGTATGCTCTTGTTTTTGTGTTGGTTTTCTTTTTAGACCGTTCAATTGTTACTTTTTTCAAACACATAAAAATGAGTTCTACGATATGTGTGTCTAAATTGATAAAAACAGAAAAGTTGAACGGTCTCAACTTCCAAACATGAAAGTGAAGAATCCCTCTAGCTCTAACACTTGAAGGTGTTGTGTATGTATTAAAGGAAACCATGTGTTCGCCACCCACAGACGCAAATTAACAACAATTAGAAATGTACAAAACAATTCTAAAAGATGATACCATAGCTAGGACAATCATGTTGACTTATATGGAAGATGACTTGATAAGGATCTTTGAAGAATATGAGATCGCTAAAGATCTAATTGACTCAATAAAAGTTAAATATGATATAACTGCAAAATTACATGTATAGTTATTACTACAAAAGTATAACTCCTTCAAAATAAAGGAAGGAGACACTGTAGTTGAGCATGTATACCACATACTCGTAATGATTAGAGAGACTTAGCCATAGCAAAATCAATCATCCCCAAACCGATGCAAATATCAAAAATACTGAACGGTTTACCCCCGCCATGGAACATGGTTACCACTGTCCTAAGATTAGGGCCTGAGATTAACCTTTTTGAGTTGCCCCTTAAACTAACAATAAAGCAAGAACACATGCTCAAAAATAAGAAAGAAAAATTGCTAGTAATACAAGATGAGTTAGTGTATAGCTCTAAAACCAACCAGAAGAAAAAATCAAATAAGAAGTTTGGTATGAATAATAAGAAAGGTGATTAAAATTTTAAGAAATCGTAGGAAACCGCTTTTCGGATCAAGCGTTTCAACTGTTGAAAGATGAGACACTATAAAAGGGACTGCCGAAATAAGAGAAGTGGAGGAAACAACCCATAACGTGAACAGTCAAAGAAGGAAGACATAATCTGCATAATTTCGAAATACCTATATTTGAACCGCCAAGTGACAGGTTGGTGGATAGACTGAGGAGCTACATGATATATCTCGAAGACCAAGAATGGGGCAATGGATCTGAACGAATATAAACCTAGGGAACATCAAGTTTATATGAGAAATAATACTTTCTCAGATATTCTGGGTATTGGGCTATTCAGGATACATGTATAAGGTAAACCAATTGTATTGATCGACGTGTTAATTGTGCCATTTATAAGGCACAATATGGTCTCGGTCCCTACCTTAGTAAATAAAGGTTTTGAGGTTAGGTTTATTTTTAATAAGTTGACTATGGGTAAGCATGAGAGAATTTTATTCTCTAGGGAAATTGATGTAGAATAAGGACTGTTCAAACTTTGTGATAATGAAAATAGTGCATCTTTTGCTTATATTGAGAGTGTCTTTACTATTGATGTAAATATATGACATAAACACCTAGAGCATATAAGTCTGAAAAAGTTGAGGAAATTACCCAACTTTTACTTATTGCTTAGATTTGAGGAAAATACTTTCAACAAGTGTAAATCTTGTATACAAGAAAAAATGACGAGGAAAGTTTTTCCCAAAGAAATAAAAAGGGCAACAACCTTGTTGAAAGTTATTTATGCAGATTTATGTGGACCTTTTAGAGTAAAGACACATCGGGGAAATGGTTATTTTATAACCTTTATCGATGATTACTCTAGATATATGTATCTATATCTTTTGACACATAAATCTGAGGCACTTGATGCTTTTAAAGAATATAAGCAAGAACTGGAAAACCAATTAGGGCATTTAATTAAAGTCTTAAGATCATACAGAGGAGGTTAATATACCTCGGCAGAATTCTTAGAATTTTGTAAAGACTTTGGTATTATAAAACAGAATATAATGCCCAGCACACCTCAACAAAATTGTGTAGTTGAAAGATACAATAAAACCTTGTTGAATATGACAAGGTCAATGTTAATCGATGCCTCTCTTCCAAAGGTATTTTTGAGAGAAGCAATAAGTACAACAGTTTACATACTCAATAGAGTATCATGTAAGGTTGTATTCACTATACCATATAAGATGTGGTTTTGAAGAAAACCAAACCTAGGTCATCTGAGAAGGTGGGGATCTGCTGCACATGTTAAGATCTTCCTTAAACTACCGATACCTTAAGTGAATATAAGAGGCCAAGAGTCACTCCATCCTACTTAAAAGATTATCACACTTATCTTACAGAAGAAGTATGTAATTCGATAGATTTAGATGAGTTGACTAATAACTTGACTTATTAGCAAGCAATGAACTCATCAGAAGCGACAGATTGGGAAAAAGCCATGGATGAAAAAATTGAATCCATTGATAAAAACCAAGTCTAGGAATTGACTGAATTCTTATAAGATACTAAGAATGACATCCTGGAAAACAATGAGAAATGTGTTGATGATTTGGTAGACATAGACCAATCATCTTTTGAGCCCATAAAAGATCTTCCTTAAACTACCGATACCTTAAGTGAACATAAGAGGCCAAGAGCCACTTCATCCTACTTAAAAGATTATCATACTTATCTTACAGAAGATGTGTGTAATTTGATAGATTTAGATGAGTTGACTAATAACTTGACTTATCAGCAAGCAATGAATTCATTAGAAGTGATAGATTGGGAAAAAGCCATGAATGAGGAAATTGAATCTATTGATAAAAACCAAGTGTGAGAATTGACTGATTTGCCAAAGGAAGAAAAGCTATAGGCTGCAAATAGGTTCAGAAAAAGAAATACAAGGTCGATGGTACAATCGATAAATTTAAAGCGAGGTTGATTGCAAAGGATTTTTCGCAAAAAGAGATGATAGATTATGTTGAAACATATTCCCCGATTGCGAAATTTGCATCCATACGTATAATTCTGGCAATATTTGTATACTATGATTTGGATTTACATTAATTAGATGTAAAGACAACTTTTCTAAATGAGGATTTAGAAGAAATCATATACATGTAGTAGCCCGAAGGATTTGTGGTTGAAGGCCAAGAAGATAAAGTATGTAGGTTGAAAAAATCCCTATATGGCCTAAAACAGTCACCTCGCCAATGGTATTTGACTTTTCAAAATGTCATTATAGAACTTGAGTTTGTGGCTAACAAACTTGATCACTGTGTATATGTTTGAAATAGTGGGAACCACTTTGACATCTTGTCATTGTATGTAGATGACGTATTGTTGACTGGGAATGATAACGAGATGATTGTCAAAACTAAGTCATGATTGAATTCAAAGTTCAAAATGAAGGATATGGGAGAAGCATCCTATATCCTGGGAATAAAGATCTCTCGAGATAGAGAATTTAGACTCTTATGCCTGAGTGAGAAGAGATATATTGATTATATCCTCAAGAAGTTTAAAATGGGTGAATGCAAGTCTGCAGATACACTTGTTGTGAAAGGGGTTAAATTGAGTAAGGCTGATTGTCTCGGTGAAGGAGACGATAAGCCTAATGTTCCTTATGAACAAGCTGTTGACAGCTTGATGTATGCTATGTTGTGTACAAGACTTAATATCAACTTTGCTATTGGTCTTATAAGTAGATATCAAAGTAAACCTGGTTGGCAGCACTAGGTAGCTGTGAAAAGGATTTTAAGATATTTGAAAGGAACAAAGGACTTGAAACTGCATTTTCAAGCAGATGAATTGAAAGCGATAAGTTACTTAGATGGTGACTTTGCTATGAGCAAATATGATAGCAAATCAACCTCGGGACAAATATTCTTATTTGGAGGTGCTGTTGTTTCTTGGGCATGTAAGAAACAAAGCTATGTGACATTGCATACACAGGAAGCTGAGTATATAGCTTGCTGTATGGCTGCAAGAAGTGATGTCTAAATATACTGCTTTATATGAGATTTAAAGTTGGAAATAACAGACGAGTCAGTAGTTATCTATTGTGATAACAATGCAGTAATTACTCTTATTAAGAGTGGAGCCGATTGCTAAAAAAGCAAGCATATTATGGTAAAATACCATTATGTTTATGATATGGTTATGAGAAAGAAAATATACATCTCATACATGCCAACAGAAGATATGTTGGCAGACCCCTTAACAAAAGGCATAACAGAGGATCTCTTCTCAAAACATGTTACTAACATGGGTTTGAGGTATATTTGATTGTTGTATAGGTAAATAACTATACAACGGATAAATTGTTGTGTAGGGAAATAACCACAAACAGGTTCTGATTGCGACAGTAATAAGGAAACGACATAACTAGGGAAAACCCTTAAAAGTGGGAGGAAAACCAGTATGTCGATACACTTAGCTCGAATGGCAAAGTGAGAGATGTTAGGGATAAGGTCTGCTTAGGTAACGGCTGGACTGACCATCTAGTCCATTACCTGGAAAAGATAAGTCAGAATTGTAACGGTGGATGTTACCGAGATTTTCGGTAATGTCCTTGTTAACGCTCCAGACGAGGGAAGCCAGAAGAGGAATATCTGGGATGAGGGGGAGCGGGCTGCTTATAAAAGGCAGTCATTATAGGTCAGAAACACAGAGAAATATACATACACAAAGAGAAAAAGAGAGTGTGAGACGATCTGTGAACCTCTCCCTAGGAAACCTATGTGTGGGAACCTCGCGAAAATCTACTGCATCAACTCAGGCAAATAGGTACCTCCGACAAACACAGGCGAGCGGCAGGCTCAACAGCAACTGATCGAAGATTCACCGACAGGCCGGAGTTTTCGCCGTCATATTCAACTACCGATCTTCATTGGATTTTGCTACGATTCATATATTATTACGCTCTAATACCAAATTCTTACGAGATCTATGTTGACTTTGCTCCAATGGGGTTTTATGATCTTGTGATAACAGAAGGCACCGTTCTGTCTCAACCCTCCCTCTTTTGAGTGACAAATCTGAACGCTAGCTGGATGATTACAGAGATATCTCTCGTTCTCTTATTCAGAATACGCGCTCCATACATGTAAAAGAGAAGTAGGAAGGATCACTAAAGGCTCTTATTGATCAAGCAAAACTACATGAAGATACATCGGCCAAGTGAAGACTTCCTAGCTAGATCCGACTCTCAAGCATCGAAACCCGTGGAAACTCACGGGATCTAGACTCAAGCTCTCTCACATCAGCATTGTATAAAAAAAAGCAAGTAAAGAGTACACATATTGAGTTACCAAGGAAGTAATAATCTAATCCCCAAAGAGTTTACAGCAAAGACATTATGCCTTTTATTAATGCCCATCCTCCTCTCCCGGCACATAACTATGCATAAATATTTTAATCATTCAGTATTTGAGATTTATAATGTAGGTTTAAATTAAAAATACTATTTTATATTAGTACTTGGCACATAATCTTGCATAAAGTTTTTCAAAGATCAATTACAAAATATTTGAATTAAATATGTGCACCAAGTACATCATCAATTTACCGCTACTTATATATATAAATATATAACGGTGTCTCTCTACCGAAATTATTGATTCAGTTTGGGGACCGAGCGAGCGAGAGAGATGGCTTCGATGGACATTGACGTGAATACAGTTCCCCCCGGCGAAGGTTCTAGCGGCCCGGGGCCGAGCACTGCCACCAAGAAGCCTAAACGCTTCGAGATCAAAAAATGGAATGCCGTTGCTCTCTGGGCTTGGGGTCTCTCTCTCTCTCTCTCTCTCTCTCTCTCTCTCTCTCTCTCTCTCTTTGTGTGTGGGGTTAACCCTAACTCTAATACTTCCTACTTTCACCTTCTTTTCTCTTTCTTCCTTCTGATTCTGATTCTGACCTATGCGCTTGGTGTTATTAGGGTTTGTTTTTCTGGTCTTCGATTGTTTATCCTTGCAATGCTGTTATAATTTCGATTTAGGTGTACCTGTTATTCTTCATATTCTGATTCTTTTGTTTGGATCGTTGTAGATATTGTCGTGGATAATTGTGCTATTTGCCGGAACCATATCATGGATCTCTGTGAGTCGTTTCTTTTCTCTTCGTTCTTTCTCGTATCTTATTGGTATTTGTTGTTAGTCATTGCTATTGCTCTGGGTTTCATGATTTTGATCAACTGCTAAAATCAATATTTGCTAGATGTGAAAAGACGGGGAAAATTGTCTGTCCTTCACAAAAGATTGGGGAAATATCTTCTGTAGATTTTGTTTTGTTCCGATGGTTTATGATTCTCCTCATTGAGTCCTGTTGATTTTTGGTTCTCGAACAGGCATTGAATGCCAAGCCAATCAAGCGAGCGCGACGAGCGAAGAGTGTACTGTTGCATGGGGTATGTTAAATTTCATGCTATTGATTCTTGAGGCTCGAGAATTCGTCCATTATTTTCTTGTTTGCACTGCAATTAGTTCCTTTGGCTTTTTTATGCTTTTCTTTGAAAGCAGTTCTCGGTTACAGTTCCTATGCTTAGCATATTGCAGCGAGTTGGTGTTAAATGCAGTTAATCATTGTTTATTGAGGCCCTTTCGCTATTACTTGTGGTTCTAACCCTTCAACTATTTTCTCGCACTGCATAATGTGGTATTTTTATTCTTATTACGAGTTGATGTGCTTATTGAGCTGAGATTTGCATTGCAGTGAGACAGTGTTTATTAAGGCCTTTGTGCTATTACTTATCCTTAAAACCCTTCAACTATTTATTTGCACTGCATCATGTGGTATGATTTTTTTTTTTATGGCTAGGGAATGAGGAGCTTATGGAGCTGAGGTTTGCACTTTGCAGCTCACAAATCCCATTTAATAAGATAAAATGAAGTTTTATTAATACAAGTAGAAATACTGTAAATAATTGTTGATAATTGAAGGTTGAATCGCCAACGTTGCAATTCGTCAAATTGCCAAGATCTCAAAAACATCCGAATATGGATGTCACACACAAAGATCACAACAAGAGATAACAAGAGTGTCAAACAAGGAAGTCAAATCACAAACAAAGGCCATGCAAGATAGCATACTTTATTGATAAGAGAGTGCGGTATTTATAGAGGGAATTACATAGCAATAAGAGCGGAAAGGAGCAGCTAAAGGGAGGTTGTTGTGCCAGCACAGTCTAGCCGTTTGAGGCCTCCAACGGCTTGTTGATGTACTGGCCACAGGCCCTAGTTGCCTGGGCTAGTCTCAACCCAAACACGGGCCCTAATGGCCCATGTACCTATTACATTTAACACCCCCCTCAAACTTACGGTGTATACAAAAGTTTGTCTAACAAAAAATAAAAATGAGTGGCAGAGAGATTTGGTGAAGAAATCAGCTAGCTGTATCTTTGAAGTAACATAATACAAAGTTATATTCTTTTGCAAGCATTCTTCACGAACAAAATGGCAATGCATCTCAATATGCTTCGTCCGTTTATGGAAGGTGTTGTTGGAGGTAATGAACATTGCACTTTTATTGTCACAATACATAGGGGTAGGTTGCTGAGAAGTAACACTCATATTGCAGAGAACAAGTGTAATCCAAAAAATGTCCATAGCCACAGTAGTCATGGCTCAATATTCTGCTTTGGTCGAAGAAAGTGACACCTTCTGTTGCTTCTTACATTTCTAAGAAATGAGTGATTCACCTACAAAAACACAAAAACCAGTCATAGAATGCTTATTATTGACATCTCCATCCTAGTCAACATCAATATAAACAGATAAATCAAAAGACGAGGAAGAAGTTAAGCGGACCCCTTTATTTGTAGTACTTTTCACGTATCTAATAATTCTCATAACAACACTCATATGAAAAGTGGTGGGTGCTTGCTGAAATTGACTAGTTGTATGTGCCGCATGAAAAATATAAGGATGAGTAATAGTAAGATAGGTAAGAGCACCTATGAGTTGTTTGTAGGGAGTGGGGTGTTCTAATTTTTTGCCTTCATTAGATCTTAACTTAGTACCAACGACTTCAGGAGCAGTGTTGTCTGACGTGTATCGTATCACGTATCACTGGGCTCCATGATACGGGCGTATCGTATCGCCCGTATCGTACTTTAATATTAAAATAATATAAATTTAATTAAAAATTTAATAAAAATTAGTAAAAATCTAAAAAATCTGAAAAAATCTGAAAAAAATTGGTAATTGCATTAAATTCATATAATGCAAAGTTTAGTATAGATTGAACATTCAACATGAACAATTGCATCCAAATTTACATATTTTAAATAAAAAAATGAAATACATTTACATTTTACAAATTATAATCAGGATCATCAACTAAATAATCTTCATCTTCTCATTATTGGAGATCCTCATCATCAGCAGCAACACCTTCTGCTTGGAAATCAAATTCTTCATCTCCTTGATATTGTTGTTGCGCTCCTTTTAAATTAATCCATGCAATGTCTTCTTCAGGTAGGAGGGCATTTTCTTCACTGTCTTCTATAATCCAATCTTCTAATATATCAAAATTATCCAAACTTATTGGATCAAATTGGCTTTCTTGTCTATTTACTTTTTTTAATTGCCTACAACAAACAAAGATAAAGAATTAGTAAATAATATTAACAATTGAAGTTAAATAATTTATTGAATTGAACATTTAAGTAATACAACGTTACCTTTCACAAAGGCGCATGTTACAATGAATAAAAACTAAATCATTTAGTCTTTTATGTTCCAACCTATTGCACTTCTTTGTATGGATGTGTTCAAAGACACTCCAATTCCTTTCACAACCCGTTGCACTATAGGTTTGGCTCATAACACTCACTGCAAAATCCCTAAGGTTCGGACAATCAGTTCCAAACCTATTCCACCAAACATATGTAGAAAAAGACACATTAGAGACATAATCCATAATAATATAAGAACAATTGATTTAAGAAACTTAAATATGAAGATAAACAATTTACCTGGACGCATCGTAGTGCGGTTGCGAATTGCTATTGGCAAACCCATCAAGTGAAGAGCATTATCATAAATCTCCATCTCTCAATGTATAGCATCTGCTATGCTCTCATCAGGGACTAATCTATCAATACAATCAATGATTTCTTGATTAACCTCACCGTCCCTTTTTTGAAGGTTGCTGAGTACCTGAATGATGGGTTTAGATAATATGTTGATGCATGAATAGGCTGATGCAATTTATTTATTCCATCTATTATTAATTATTTTCCACATGGGCACATAATCTCTCTTTTTTTAATTAAAATTATTTCTGATGGCTACTTTTGCCCTATCCACGGCTTAATAAAGGTAACCCATAGATGGTTTCTCCTCGTTGTCAGTTAATCTCAAAACCTTTACTAAAGGACATGTAATCCTCAACAGTCTAACACATGCATTCCAAAATGTACTCCTAAAGACTGTATCAGAAATCTCATTCAGCTTTCTATTTCTTCTGTTTAGAGGCAACTTTGCAAATTATTGCCACTCATGCTTGCTTCTGTCTCACCATACTCTTTACAGATAAGAAGTTTGTTGCAAACCAAGTTTCAACTGTTCGAAGAAGCTTTGCACCTTCTGTATATCTACTCCTCGTACACAAAACAAATGCATGGTTGTAAATAAATTTTGTAATATCTTGACAACACTCAGTTGCTGCCTTTATTTCATTCATCTCACCAATGTCCTCAAGGATGAGATCTAAACAATGGGCTGCACATGGTGTCTAGTAAAAAATCTCATAAATATCAGCTAACTCCTTCCCAGATGCTTTGTAGTTAGTTGCATTATCTGTAATCAATTGGAGTACATTCTCTAGTCCAACCACTTGTATAACCTTATCAAATTCTTGTCGTAGAATATCCGCAGTGTGCCTCTCCTCTGACATATCCAAAGATCTCAAAAACATAAGTCCTTTAGGACAATAGACAAGAAAGTTTAGCAAGGTCCTTCCTCGCCTATTTGTCCATCCATCTGCCATGATAGTGCAACCTGTCTCCTTCCATGACCCTGAATGTCGAACAACATTCTTGCATTTCAATGACGGTCTTATCTAAGATCTTTCCTCTCAACTTCTGATAGGAGGGCATCTTGTATCTTGGACCGATGTTAGCAATTGCATCTGCCATTGCTTGAAAATAAAAACTGTTTGTTGTATTGAATGAAATGCATGCATCATAAAACCAGCTACCCACTACAAGGTTTGCTTGATCATGCAACTGTTCTGAAGCCATAGTAACACGAATTTCTGGTTGAGCACCAGGTATAGTAGTAGGAGGAAAAAATGAATGTATGCTAGAAGAAGCTCTTCCTCTACTCCTTAAACATCCTCTTCTACCACCTTCAAAGTCTTCAGCAACTCACTTTTCCATGCTAGGTGCTCGTGAACTGCTACTACCAATCTCTGTTCTAGCATTTAAAGACAAACTATCAGTGAATCCAAATCCAGTAGCATCATCATCTTCTTCAAACATCTCCAAATCATCCTTTTGTTGTCTCTTTTCCTTTATACTCTCAATCATCTGCAGACATTACCATTTAATACCTTCCGGTAAACTTCTAACTCTGCTTGTACATGGAGCAACTTCTTTCCTAGTCCCTGCTAGGTGGTGTTTCAACCTTGAAATTTCACCACTAACCACCCTCTCACAAAATAAGCATCTCATCTTTAATCTAGAACCCTCAACTGGTGTACCCCACTGTCATACCGGATCATCAGAACGAGAATGGGAGTCTCTAACACCCCTTCCTGCCATCTCTATTAAGTACTTTAGTTCAATAAAAAACTTGAAAATAAAAGCACTTCGTAAATCCCCAATCGTCAAATAACACTCAAATAGAGTGTCTCCCACTTCATGAATGCAATAAAGATCATGTCCACACACTTAATAACTTGATATTTTGTCATTCAAAAAAAGAAAAATACACTTAAACAAAGAAAACAACAAATAAAAAGAAAAAAATAAAGAAAAACACTAAAAATATACCTAAATATGAGATTGGAGGGTTGCACGGATACAATAGAGCACGTTTTTGGAGCCTTGAATACTAAGGAGGCGAAGAACGATTCTTAGAGAGTTTTGGGAGGTTTGAAGAGAGAGTGGAAATCCGCAAAAACACGGGTTTCGGTTCGGCAAGGGTCCTTGGGCGTATCGCCCATATCGCACGATACGGTGCAATAACATGGCAATTATGATACACTAGGCTGTATCGTATCGTGATGGCCCACGATATGATACGTACGATACGGTGCGATACAGATAACACTGCTTGTATCTTTGAGAAAACCTGGGGTTGAGTTTGCTTGCCATGGAATTCAGTTTAGTAATAGGGAAATCTGAATAGTCGGGGACAATAGGTTAATGCTTAAACACCACCACTATCGACAACTAAGCCTTTTCCCATACTAGACGGGGTCGACTACATGGATTCTTTGTTTCCATAGAGCCCTATCATGTGTCATGTTAGCAGTTAACTCACAATAAGCTAGATCATTCTTTATTGTTTTCCAACACTTTTGTGGTCGCCCTCTACCTCTTTTAATACTTTCAAAATCTAGTTTTTCATACCTTGTTACAGGTCCTTTTCATCTTCTTTCTATATGTCCAAACCTCCTTAAACGATATTCTCTCATTTTATCCTCTATTGAAACAAGATTCTAGTTTTTCATAACATCTCCGTCAATTCTTCCATCACTCTGAAAAATTGACCCTAGGAATTTAAAACTTTCCTTTTGGAGGATGGAATGTGTGCCAATTTTAATTTCTATGTCCTCTGAGGTAACCAAATGATCAAACTTACATTCCATATATTTTGTCTTTGTTCTACTAAGTCAGAGTTCTTGGCTTTCTAATGTTTCTCTTCGTAGTTCCAATTTTCTATTAACTTTTTCCTTAGACTCATCCACTAACACAATACCAACTGCAAATAACATACACCAAGGTACTTCATCTTGAATATGTTGTATTAACTCATTAATCACCATTATAAATAAGTATGGACCTAAAGTTGATCCTTGATGTAACCCAATATTAACTTCAAAGAAGTCTGACATTCCTTCATGAGTCCTCACACATGTTTTTGCACCATCGTAATGTCTCTTATAAGGTTTATGCATGTCAATGGGATACCTCTTTCTTCCAAGGTTCTCCAAAGAATCTCCCTTGGTACCCTATCGTAAGCTTTTTCTAGATGAATAAATATCATATGAAGGTCTTTTTTTTCCTCTAAAATGTTCCATAAGATGTCTCAAAAGGTGAATCGCATCAACAATAGATATGCCTGACATGAATCCAAATTGGTTCTCTGTTGTACTCGATATTTGTCTTAACCTACGTTTGATAATTCTTTCCCATAATTTCATAATATACAACAACAACAACTAAGCCTTTTCCCATACTAGACGGGGTCAGCTACATGGATTCTTTGTTTCCACAGATCTCTATCGTGTGCCATGTTAGCAGTTAACTCCCAATAAGCTAGATCATTCTTTATTGTTTCTTTCCAACACTTTTGTGGTCATCCTCTACCTCTTTTAATACTTTCCAAATTTAGGTTTTCTAACCTTCTTACAGGTTCTTCTTTTGATCTTCTTTCTATATGTCCAAACCATCTTAAACGATGTTCTCTCATTTTATCCTCTATTGGTGCCACTCCTAATTTGTTTCTAATAACCTCATTATGTATACGGTCTTTTCTTGTATGACCACTCATCCATCTCAACATCTTCATTTCTGTCACAGACATCTTTTGTACATGTTGATGATTAACTGCCCAACACTCAGAACCATAAAACATGGCAGGCCTAACTGCTGCTCTATAATATTTACCTTTTAATTTTAATGGTATCTTCTTGTCACAAAGAATACCTGATGCTCCTCTCCATTTTAACCAACCAGCATTAATTCTATGTGTAACATCTCCATCAATTCTTCCATCACTTTGAAAAATTGACACTAGGTGTTTAAAACTTTCCTTTTGGGGAATGCAATGTGTGCCAATTTTAATTTCTATGTCCTCTGAAGTAGCCAAATGATCAAACTTACATTCCATATATTCTGTCTTTGTTCTACTAAGTCGGAGGCCTTTGTTTTCTAATGTTTCTCTCCATAGTTCCAATTTTCTATTAACTTTTTCCTTAGACTCCTCCACTAATACAATGTCATCTGCAAATAACATACACCAAAGTACTTCATCTTGAATATGTTTTGTTAACTCATCCATCACCATTATAAATAAGTATGGACTTAAAGTTGATCCTTGATGTAACCCAATATTAACTTCAAAGAAGTTTGTCGTTCCTTCATGAGTCCTCACACATGTTTTTGCACCATCATACATGTCTCTTATAAGGTTAATATATGTCAATGGGATACCTCTTTTTTCCAAAGTTCTCCAAAGAACCTCCCTCGGTACCCTATCATAAGCTTTTTCTAGATCAATAAATATCATGTGAAGGTCTTTCTTTTTTGCTCTAAAATGTTCCATAAGATGTCTCAAAAGGTGAATCGCTTCAATAGTAGATCTACAGGGCATAAATCCAAATTGGTTCTCTGTTGTACTTGATACTTGTCTTAACCTACGTTCAATAATTCTTTCCCATAATTTCATAGTATGACTCATTAACTTGATACCTCGATAATTCGCACAATTTTGAATGTCTCCCTTGTTTTTATATATGGGTATAAGTGTACTTGCTCTCCATTCCTCGGGCATCTTTTGATTTTTCCATATTTCATTAAATAGTCTTGTGAGCCAAGTGATTCCTATTTCTCCTAGTATTTTCCAAACTTCTATAGGAATATTATGTGGTCCTACCGATTTACCACTCTTCATATGTTTAAGAGCCTCTTTGACTTCATTCTTTTGAATGCGTCGGTAGAAATTGTGGTTTATATACTTTTCTGACTTGGCTAAATCTCCTAAACTAATACTAACATCGTTATTTTCATTAAAAAGATTATAAAAATAGTTTTTCCATCTATTTCTTATATCATCATTTGCCACTAGAATTTTTTCATCCTCGTCTTTTATGCATCTAACATAATTAAGATCTTTAGTTTTCTTATCTCTAGCCCTAACTATCCTAAAAATGTCTCTTTCACCCTCTTTTGAGTTGAGTTTTTTATATAAGTCCTCCCAAATCTTAGCTTTTGCTTCACTAACGGCCTTTTTTGCTTCCTTCTTTGCTTTCTTATAAGCTTCTAAAGTTTCACTAGTTTTCTTAGCATAATGTAATTTGTAACATGCCCTCTTTGCCTTGATTTTGTTTTGTACTACTTCACTCCACCACCAAGCTTCTTTTTGTGCCGGTACACCTCCCTTAGATACCCCTAACACATCTTTCGCCACTTTCCTAATATGTATAGCCATATTGTTCCACATATCAGAGGGTGTGCCAACATAATTCCAAACATCTCCTTGAAGGACTTTTTGTTTAAATATATCTTCTTTCTCACTTTTGAGGTTCCACCATTTAGTCCGAATAGCTCGATGCACTCTTTTCTTCTTTGTCCATTTTTTTATTTGTAAATCCATAACTAAAAGTCGATGTTGGGTGGTTAAGCTTTCTCCTGGAATTACCTTACAATCTTTACAACACGCTCTATCTTTTTTCTATAAATAAAGTAATCAATTTGTGTTTGTGATAAGCCACTCTTATAAGTAATTAAATGTTCATCTCGTTTTTTGAAGATTGTATTGACTATAAAGAGATCAAATGACATAGCAAAATTTAAAATCTCCCTACCTTCCTCGTTTATATCCCCATAACCAAAGTTTCCATGAATCCCTTGATATCCTAATGCCTCTTTACCGACATGTCCATTTAAATCTCCTCCTAAACAAATCATCTCCCTTTGTGGAATCTTTTGAAACACCTTATCTAACTCTTCCCAAAAAACTGTCTTTATACTACACTCTCCTTTGAATCTTTATTTATGATAATACCAACTCCGTTTCGGGCCTTTTCTTTACCTGAGTACCATAATTTAAAACCTGTATCCTCTATCTCCTTTGCTTTTTCTCCAACCCATTTTGTCTCTTGTAAACATAGAATATGAATCTTTCTCCGAATCATAGTATCTACCACCTCCATTAGCTTACCCGATAATGTTCCGATATTCCAAGAACCAATACGAATCTTATTATCTAGGACTAGCTTCCTTACCCCCCGCATCCGTCCATAATCAAAATGTGGAGACCCTCTCTGAAAATTTTTCACTACATTCGGGCGGCAATGTAGCGGGACTAACTTCTTTACCCACACCCGTCCATGATGTGGGAACCCTCTCTGCAATTGATTCACTACATTCGGGCGAAAATGTAGTGGCCCTTGCTTACTTCTTACTGCATTCAGGCTTTGCAGCACGTCGCTAGGCGGGAACGCCCCAAAGCAATGCTCATAATTTTTGTAATCCATGTTGTAAAAATCCGACGAAGTTTTACGCTGGCTGTCGGAAGCCTAACACAACCCTCCTCCTTTATCCGGGCTTGGGACCGGCAATGCAAGGGTGATCCCTTACATGGGCGGAGTTAATTTCATAATATGGCTCATTAATTTATATCCTGATAATTCGCACAATTGTGATATGTATTCCTTGTTCTTATACATGGGTATAAGTGTACTCGCTCTCCATTCCTTGGGCATCTTTTGGTTTCTTCATATTTCATTAAATAGTTTTGTGAGCAAAGTGATTCCAGTTTCTCCTAGGTTTTTCCAAACTTCTATAGGAATATTGTTTGGTCCTACCGATTTACCGCCCTTCATATGTTTAAGAGCTTCTTTGACTTCATTCTTTTGAACACGTCGGTAGAAATTGTGGTTTATATACTTTTCTGATTTGGCTAACTATCCTAAGCTAATACTAACGTCTTTATTTTCATTAAAAAGCTTATAAAAATAGTTTTTTCATCTATTTCTTATATCATTATTTGCCACTAAAATTTTGTCATCCTCGTCTTTGATGCATCTAACAGAATTAACTCATTAAGATCTTTAGTTTTCTTATTTCTAGCTCTAGCTATCTTAAAAATATTTCTTTCACCCTCTTTTGAGTTGAGTTTTTTTATATAAATCCTCCCAAATTTTAGCTTTTGCTTCACTAACGGCCTTTTTCGCTTCCTTCTTTGCTTTCTTATAAGCCTCTAAAGTTTCACTAGTTTTCTTAGAATAATGTATATGTAACATGCCTTCTTTGCCTTGATTTTATTTTGCACTACTTCACTCTACCACCAAGCTTCTTTTTGTGCCGGTACACCTTCCTTAGATTCACCTCACACATTTTTCGCCACTTTCCTAATATCTATAGCCATATTGTTCCACATTTCACAAGCTATACCAACATAATTTCAAGCATCTCCTTGAAGGACTTTCAGTTTAAATATATCTTCTTTCTCGCTTTTGAGGTTCCACCATTTAGTCTAAATAGCAGCTCTCTTTTCTTCTTTGTCTATTTTTTTATTTGTAAATCCATAACTAAAAGTCGATGTTGGGTGGTTAAACTTTCTCGTGGAATTACCTTGCAATCTCTACAACACGCTCTATCTTTTTTCTACAAATAAAGTAATCAATTTGTGTTTGTGATAAGCCACTCTTATAATGCTTGAACACCATATGGCCTTTTTTGCACTTTGAATATTCTCTGAAAATTGAATCAACAGAAAAGCATGAGAATGTACCATGAGAAGTACAGTTTCCTTTTGAAAGAGATGCTCACCGTTCCATTTTCATGTCTCTCAATAGAAAGAAAAGGACCGTCCTTATGTGATCATATGGACGGTTGAGGCAATACAGGTTGAGGCAGACAAATTGAATGAATGAATTGATTACTTAGTGCCAAGGCAATACAGTTGAGGCAGACAATAGCAAACATTCTGCGATTGCAATGAACACTAAGCAGCAGCTGCAGCACTGATGCATAAAAATGTGAATGAATTGTATTTAAAAGTTTAAAACTATTCCAGTGGGAAAAAGTGTGCACTCTTGATTTCTCCACCCCAGCCTTTTTCCTTCTCTAGGTACTAACTTAGTTGTAAAGCCTTGACTGGATTTAATTATTAAACGCCATATACCCTGTAGGCTCCCAGTTTGGGTTGTTTCAGTGGGTTGACTGTATACAGGTTGAATCTTGTACCTTTGTCAAAAGGAGTTGACTAAAGATCTCATAATTAGTGGCTGACCCTTCCCATGGTCCTCACAAACTGATGCAAATTATGACACTTAATCTCTTGAGTTTTACTTTAAGTTATTAATGAAGAACCAACATCAAGAGCTGCTTTTCTCTGTGGCACGGTATGATCTTAAAAGCCAGATCTGTGAATGGTTATATTTCAGCACTCAGAAGAACCATAATCAAGATATGATCTTATATTTCATGTGAGTTCCTTTACATTTAGTTTTGAAGAAAGTATAGCTAATTTATCATTGCACAGCAGTTTTTGCCATACTGTGTTATTAGAGTCAGAGTTCCATTCATATATTTATGGGGAAACCCTGCTAACATGAAGATATATAATATCAGGCTATCAGTTAACCATTTCCAACCATGATTTGGTCTATAAGACTAAATAAGGCCAATTGCATGCTTTGCGAAATTTTAGCATTCCCATGAACTCATGCATCTATGCTCGTGGCCCCTTTTTGTGTTTTAGGTTTTCTTTTATGCCTGAATTTATTTGTCAATCATAAGTTATAGAAATATGTGCCTTGTTCGCTTATTGATCTTCTGACGATATGTGGACATTATACTTTTTTGTTTTTAAGTTGGAACAAGACTACTCCCATCTCTTTCTTGTATATTGCTTTGATTCCTCCCTGTGTTATTCTTTTGTAATCCTTTGTCTACATTTCAGTTTGTGTTTCCCTTATGCTTAGGGAGTTATTGCAAGCAAACGAAGTCCAAATTCATGCGTTCTCTTTATTTCTGATTCTAGTGCCTAGGTTTCCTTGTAACTTAGTATTATATAACTTGTGAACGCTTTGGGAATGATAGCTGCACGAGCATTGGTCATATCTTGCCTGTATTTTGGCATTTTGGTTTACTTGCATTTTGTTTGTTTTGCCTCCTTAAATTAGCTCTTATTTAAGTTTAATTTAATATAGAATGATGAACAACAATTTCTGTTGGATTCATGAGGGAATAAAGTTTCTTTTTTCAATGCTAAGCCATATCTTTTCGATGAACTAATGAAGCACATTATGATGGTGTTGGGGTTGATGTGGATCAGAAATGGGTCAGCTAAATGTTATAAAGCAGTAGTAAGACTCGTGATGCTTTACAATGCCAAGTGTTAGGCAGTCAACCTTTCAACATTGTGCTGGATGTGGGTCGGAAATGAAGGTGTTGGGGTTGTGTTTCCCAACCCTAATGATTAAGGTTGTTAAAGAAAAAGTTGATGTGATGTCAATAGAATAAAGATATGGAGGCTTGGGCAAAAAGCTTTGAGAATAGATAGCAAACACTTCAAAATGTAGAGAAAGGCATCTAGAGCGTTGGAAGGAAACAATACATGTATCTTTCTCTTTTGGAGTTATCTGCTAAAATGCAAAGCTCAATGTCAACTAAGATTCGTATGTAGCCGCTCGAAGAGGGAATACCTCACCGAGGGTTTGGCTTTCTAACCAGAGGACAGGAGTTCAACACCGGGTGCATCTTATTAACGTGGATTACTGTTTAAGTGGCCATTGCTTTGGGTCATTTGGTTGTCACAAACATCTTTCTCTTTTGAGCATTGATGAATTATGTCATGCTCACAAGTTCGACCGTTTCCTCAGGAGTCTGCAACCATGCATTTCACTTCCACTGCATTAGTCGATGGCTCAAGACGCGACAAGTCTGCCCATTGGGTATTGTTGATGAGTTTCCCTCTCACAGACTAGCAAGCATCTCTTGTTCCTGATTGTCCTCCACATTGTGCATTTCCATGAGCCTGAACCTTATTGTTTCCTCCCGTTTCTTTGTGCTACTTGCAGATAACAGCGAGTGGGAGTTCCAGAAGTATGGGCACTAGATGTGCTTTCAAAACTCAGCAGTGGGACAAGGCCCTCTCCTTGTGCAACCGAATGTTTGTGTTATATTTGTATGGACTAGGTTTTTCTATTCACATTAACCTTTTAGACTTCTCGTTCTAATGCTTTCTTGTGAGTCCAGAATCATATATGCTATGTTGCCCCCCTCCCCCCCGCCCCCCCTCTCTCTCTCACACACACACACGCATGCCAACCCAGCCCCAGGAACCAGACCTGGGGTTTGGTTCCGGTTGCACCTATTTCGGAATGGAACTGGAACCAGCGGTTTCCAAGTTTTCCGGTTTGAAAACCCCACATTTGTTTCATCCAACTTTTAAATGAAACCAGAATCACAAAAGAACAGTCACTGGGAGGGAGGCTGGCTTGGTCCCTGTTTCAGGTTTGGTGGAATCGTATATATATACCACCACCGTTATGTTTTTTTTTAGTACGAGTGTAATAACATTGTTTTATATTTGTTTTGAAATTCTTTTAATTTTTAAATTATGTTTATGTTATTAAAAAGTAATGAGTGTGTATATTATAGGTGATGTAACATTGTTTTATATTCGTTTTGAAAATCTTTTAATTTTTAAATTATGTTTATGTTACTAGGTGATGTTGTCTACTTATGTTCGATTGTTGTTTTTTTGTTGGATGTTTGTTTTGATAATTTTTCAAATACCTTTACAACTTTTAAAAACTCAGTTCATATTTTTGGAAAACAATGGTTGGGGTACGAGTGGACAACGAGTATTTATGTCGATTTATGTTTGACTATTGATTTTTGTTGGATGTTTGTCTTTCATGATTTTTTAAATTCCTTTACAACCTTGAAAATTTACGATCATATCTTTGGAAAACAATGAAAAACAATGAACTAGCATGAGTGAATAGAGGTATTCCTCTCTCTCTCTCTCTCTCTCTCTCTCTCTCTCTCTCTCTCTCTCTATCTATCTATCTATATATATGTGTGTGTGTGTGTGTGTGTGTGTGTGTGTGAGGGCGCTACTTTATTGTTCCCTTTACACATTTTCAGAAAGCTCCTATCTTGTAAGTATGAGGCTCGGATACTAGGTGGGTCGATAAGATACTGAATTCCATTTCCATATATACCACTTCATAATAGAAGGTCGATTAAGGGGGATCGCCTTCAATCCTGTCAGTATTCGCATGCAGGTTCTGTGATTTGTCAATTCCATCTGAGTTGTGGACTGGTCGGGCTTGAACTGGAGTGGTCAGTATTAGACCGAGTCCGAGTCTTATCAGGTCTTTTACGATGATGACCGTATCCAGATCCTACGATGAAGATATAGGTCGATTAAGTTCTTTTATATCTTAATGCAGGCTCAAGTTGGATCCAGTCATCTTCTTCAGCTGCATTTATCAGAATCATTTGTGCATCTGACGCAAAATAAGACGGTTGTCAAACCTTGATCCTAACTAAGGGTGCTCAAGGAACTTATCTGAACCCATCAAACTGATCCAAGTCAGTGGTTCTGTTCGATTCTCTTCGTGGTTTGGTTTGGTTCCGTTTTAAAAGGAAAGAAATCATTTTGACTTGATTCACGGTTCAATGGTTGGACTTCAACCATTACAATCGAACTGATCCATCCATATATACGCCGATACATACGATCCTCCATAATTGAAGGCCTCAACCATGATTAGTTGGCTTGTTTGTTCCATAACTTTGGTACTATTTCATGATTTTAGTCTTCAACTTTGGTAATCAGATTGCTCATTCTTTTCATGCACAATAAAAAGTTATATAGTTATTAAATGCACACCTCAAATTACCAAGTGCATATTTTTTTTATATTTATCAACACACCCTTTTTTTTGTCCATGCTCATCTTTTTCAGATACAGAAGCTAGTTAGACACCCATGGGAGCCCACTTACTGTTGCCTCTCTCTCTCTCTTAGCCAAAACCAACCTCTAATTACTGAGGGCATAATCTTTTTTTCATATTTATGAACACACCACTCTCTTCTTTGCTAGTGATCATTTTTTCTGATATGGAGACTAGTCCGACAGTCATCGGAACCCGCTTATTGCCACCCCTCATGCTAGTCAGGCACTCATCGGAGTCCGCTTATTGCCACCCCCTCCCCCCTCTCTCTTAACCAGATCCAGCCATTGACGCTCACCATCCCTTTCCCTCTAAAAAAGAGACCTTACTATACGGGAAATGCGTCTCCTTTGTATAGAAAATACACACCTTACGCTTTTCTTTTATTTAAGAAATGAGTGCGAAATGTGATTGTTTTAAGTGCGATTGATGGAAAGAGTAATATGAGAATTTTCAAACATAAGTGATGTGTCCTTATTAAAAAAGGTACGCCTTAACACCCAAAAGTTATTTCTAAGAGAGCCTTGATACCGTAGCGATTAAATTCTCATTTTAATATATTATGATATTTGTGTACATTGTACTATTAATCTAAGAGAGCCGAACCGATAGTTTGGTTTATTTCAGTTCTATGATTTATATTTGTTCACTTTAATTCTTAAAAGAGAAAAAGAAAATTTGAGAACCGGTTTGCTTCGAGGTTGAGCTTAGAACCGGAACACCACGAACACCAATTATCCTGATGATTCTACTGTGGATCGGATTCGGGTTAACTGGATCCTTGATAGTCTTCTTGCCGTACGATCCATAATTCGTTGCCTTCGTAACAACGGTGCAGAGTTGACACTGGTTGCTTGTCGACGTCGCGTCTCTCACTTCCGTCCCACGCGGAATTCCCGTTCCTTTGCACCGACGCAATGAAAAAAATTCTAAAAGGCGCAGATGAAAAACTTATTTAATTTATTTGCTGGAAAAATGCGAAATGGAACGAAAGAATTTGTCGCCCCCTCGCCTGCCGTTTCTGCTTCTTCTTTCTCTCTGTGATTGGCTAGGGTTTCTGGACTTGCTTTCTGCTTTGGGTCAGCGCTAAGATGACCGGTGATTTCCCGGATAGCGATAGCCGGGTTCTGGATGCCGTTGCGGTCTGGGCTTCCGCTCTATCCTTCCTTGGATCAGCCTTCATCGTGCTTTGCTATATCCTCTTTAAAGAGCTACGGAAATTCTCTTTCAAGCTAGTCTTTTTCCTCGCCTTGTCCGTAAGTGCTCCCTTCGACTTTTTCGTCTTTGATCATTTCTTGATCTCGCTATCCTCTTGTTTTTGTATTTTGTGTAATTGGATGATTAGTTTCTGTTGCTGATGACGTTTCTTTTGGTTCTTTATGTTTTTGCTACGTCGACTATTGTTTCTCTGACGCTTTGTTGCATTTGGAATTTTCATACCGGAATTTGGTTTTACTTCGAGCAATGAATAGCAGTTCGTGGTATCCGGAACTTAAGGAATTAGCAGTACTTGCTGGAATTTATGTACATTGTGCGACCTAGGGTCGTTAAGACACGGGGTTAGTGCTTAATGTAGTGGTTTCTTAAAGGTTTAAGTAAAACTTGAACGCAGTAGTTTGTTGAGAATGCTCATGCTGTTAGGCAATGCTGGTCCGACATCTTGAAATATTACCGTTAATTGCCCTTAGAACTGATAATTGCCTCACTTCGTTCAGTAAGAAATGTCCTAGAACATACAAATACAAGCATGTAATCCTGATTCTTCACGATCTTGGAAGGAGGAGAAATTAGTCTCTCTGTTCTTTCCTTTCCTCTCTATTGTTGCCACAGGAGTATATGGGTCTTTTCTATCATATGAGAAGTCCTTATGATAGTTGAGATCATAATTGATAAACCCATAGGGATTATGATGAAATCAAAAGTGACAAGCTTCATACAGGAACCAAATGTCTTGGCTTTTGAAATGACCGCTTGCATCCTTAGGTTGTCCCACCCAACTGCTTCATGTGATTTCATGTACCATTATGTGTTGTAATTTAGTTGTGTTATTCTTAGGCAACATCAATTTCTTGGAGTTGGTTATCCTAAAATATATTGTTTGGTATTCTATGGAATATGGATCCTTCAAGTTCATCATCTTGGAATCTTGAAGGCAAAACCTTCTTCAGTTGGAATTGGCACCTGCCGTAATTGGTAGTTATGTTGGCCGACTTTTTTACGAGGTCTTGGTTTGTTTGTACTAACAATCAACTAGACATGCCTCCACAAAGTCGCTAAGTTGTTTGGAGTAGAGTATCCATCATGGCGAATGTTGTAAATAGCGTATCGGACCCCATATCACATGGGGCATCAATATGCATGTATCATACGATATATATGACTTTTAAATTATTATTTTTAAGAATTCATTAAAAAATGCTATTTTTTTAAAACATGAAAAAAATTCTGCAATATGCATCATAGTGAGAGAATATATTCAACATCAAAACAAACTAAATCTCATGCAGATATCACTCTCAGTTTTCATTTTTAAACTTAGGATTGATGACTATTAATGAATGTCGAATACATATAGGATTTTAGAGAAATGAGTTGGTCTTGAGGAGAAGAAGGATAGACATGCAAGAGGAGCTAAAGAAGCATACCTAGAGGGGTCTAAACTTCTAAACACATTTAAACTATGTTCTTTAAAAAATACGAATTTTGAAACTTACACCGTATCTTACCATACGGGGTGCATTGTACGATATTGTTCCTGCATCACAGTGTATAGTATGATACGCTTCGATACAGTGCGATAAATACATTTTACGATATAGGTACCTCAATCATATCAGTTCTAAGTACCAATACACCCGTATTGTGTATTGTACAATATAAATTTTATAACATTGATCATGACTTTAATAGCACTGAAGTGCGATATCTGATCACAATTTGTATCAATTAAACAAATAGTTGGAATACCCAAAGTGACACTCTTTGAAGGGCCATTCTTCTTCTTGGTCTATGGGAATGTAGCATCAGTACAGTATGCTGCTGGTCGTCTCCCCTCTCATGATGTGGACGCTATGGATTGTGGTCAGCTAGATCCAGATCATGGTGGTTCCTTTTAAAATAGTTGATTATTCATATAACATGGATAATGAAATCCTGATGCGATATTTTGCATTTCCACAATATTCAGGAGATATCTTTGTTTTGGTAAGTTTCACTAGAACTTTTAGAAACATTAAAGGGATTTTCTCCCTTAACCATTCCGCGGCGTAAACTGGAAATTGAATATCATATAGGACCCCATATCACACGGAGTACCATATGCCTATACCGTATCATATGATATGATACAGCTGACTTTTTAATTATTTTCTTTAAAGTTCATAAAAAAACATAAAAGGTTTAAAAAAACCAAAATTTTTATGACATGCATCATACTAAGAGACAATGAACTCAACAACAAAACAAATTGAATCGCATGCATATATCACCCCTGGCTCTCATTTTGAAACATAGGATTGACAACCATTAGCGGATGTAGAATACATGTGGGATTTTTGGAGACAAAGAGCTTAGTCTTGGGGAAAGTAAAGAGTAGACATGCAAGAGGAGGCCAAAGAAGCTGGCCTAGAGGGGTTTAAACCCACTCCAAGCCTTGATTTAAAAAAAATGCTTCTGAAAAATGACACTGTATCATACGATACTCCGATTCAAGTAGTTGTATCGTAGAAACTGATTCAGTACAATTTTTATAACTTTGTTCTAGAATCTCCTTGAGATACATCTGTTTTGGAAATTCTCATTAGTGTTTATAAACATTCAATGACTTGCTGTTGATAATCATGTAGGTGATATAAATGATCAAACATAGTGTTCTCTTTAAGACTTTATCTAGTACATACATAGAAATGTCAATTTGTTATCACTACTACTTTATGAGTTTTCTTGAAATATCACCGTATTTTTATGTTGGAAACTTCCTTGTGTCTGGTACTTTGTGCAGGACATGTTTTACAGCTTCTTCAACATCTTTGGGTATACTTCCTTCTTCCCTGTGGTTAACAAGAGACACTGCTGCACTAGTTTTCTGCTATATCTTCCGTCCACACTCTACACTCACGAGAATCAGCCTATTGGAGAATCTGTAGCAATTTCCTTTTCCTGGTGGCTTTTGGCGAGGAAACTCACAATCTTGACTCCTAATTATTACCATTATTCTTTTTTTGTAGAAAGTTTTTGTTTAGTGGCTTTGTGTTGGTTCATGCAGTGTGATGCCAAATTCATTCTTAGTGTGGTTTCAATGATAACCCTCCTTCAAAGTTGGTGTCCTTTAGCTAATGCTGAAAATGCTTCTCTAATGAAGCAGCATTATATGTATTTGTGTTGTGTATGTATGTATGTATTATGTACATATGTATGTATGTAGAGAGAGATGCACACACTTTATATATTATTATTTATGATATTGTGACTTATTAGTTCTTGACATTCTCTTATTTACATAGTGCTTGATCTAACCTTGTTTATGCTGCAGGGATCCAGCGAAAGGAATTTTCTGTTATGCACAGGGGTACAGCACACAATTCTTTTCACTTGCGTCATTCCTATGGACCACAACTATAGCATTCACTCTTCACCGCACAGTTGTTAGGCATAAAACAGATGTCGAGGATTTGGGTCCCATCTTCCACTTATATGTTTGGGGTAAGTTTCATTCCATAGCTTCCTTTGGAAGCTCTGTTTCTCTTTGGTGGCAGTAGGGTGGCTGATGGTGCTTTTTAAGCAAAAGTTGGACTTTGTTTGACCGGTTTTCTTCGGAGGTTCATATTTTTTGTATATTGGTAAATTTGACCTAAATCAATGGTTTTGTTACTCTTTTCCTTTTGTGTGGTGGGCTGATACAAACATGTTTTTTCCTTTTGTATTAAATTTGTTCCAGTCCATTTCTTCTGTATTGACTTAAATAAGGATGTTTCAAGATTGATGTCTCAAGTTCTTATTGTTGTCCTTATTCCAATTGGAAAGGCTTTGACTTGAATATATCTGCAACTATGAGTCTGCTCCATCCAGATAGTACCTTAATGGTTTTCTTATGTTTTGACATTTTTCCTGAATGGGGAAATTAGAACCCTTTTTGGCAGGAGCAATGTTGTTCTCTTCATATTGACAGTTTTTCTGAGTACTGACTTACAATATCTCATTTTTGCATTCTGCAGGAATTTCGCTTGTGATGACTATCTTACAGTCTCTAGGTAATGATTACGGACGGCTAGGAACCTGGTGTTGGACACAGACTGGACAAACAGGGAAGGCATGTGCAGTGTCGCATGCTGTTTTCTCTCTTTTTGCTCCCTTGATACAATTTGCTGTTAGGACATGCGTACAGTTCTTGAACTACCACATGACAACGTACATAGTTGTAATTAGACAAAACGAAAGTTCCTGTTCATACCTATAGTATGGGGACATGATCCTATTTGTTGGTAGATCATTCAAATGCATGCTTAATATCTTAACGTGCAATGGAAACATTATTTTCTTTTTGAATACCTTAAATTTTTGTATCAACTTTATATGGAATTTCGTTATAATCAAAGTGCATATTCCCGCCTTTGTCTGTTCTATGCTACCGTAAGAATGATTCGCCATTTGCAGTTAATAGTTTCCAGAGCAATCACATAGAACGTTGGTGGAGGCAAACTGATTGTTGTATGTAACTATTAAAATTGAATCAATACTCTTTCTTGAACATGTTAGCTTTTCTATGTCCTATGCTGATTTCCTTTAGCTTATCGTTGCCATCGTTTAAATCAATTTCTTGTTGACTTGTTCTCGTGACACATAACTCTGCCCATGTAAGGAATCACTTTGCATGGCCGGTCCCAAGCCCGGATAAAGGGGGAGGGTTGCGTTAGGCTTCTGACAGCTAAAATAAAACTTTGTTGGACTTATCTACATTGATTCTACAAATTATGATAGGGCTCTATGGAAACAAAGAATCCATGTAGCCGACCCCATCTAGTATGGGAAAGGGCTTAGTTGTTGTTGTTGTTGTTATTGTTATTGTTGTTGTTCTCGTGACACATGCCTGATTCCTGATCTGTTTCAGAAAGTTACATTAGTTCATGTGGGCTCCCGCACATGCATGACTGTTTTCCCTTTGATGTTTGCTTTTTTCTGGACATAATTTATTTCCTGTTTTCTTGCTTTGTTTATGTGATACAATCAAGACCATTATCTTTATGACTGAGTTCTCCTCTGTCTTAGTTTTGCTTGATTTGCATAGCAGCTGAACTTTGAAGTTCATTTTACTGCAGGCAATGCATCTTATGACCTTTTATGCACCTCTATGGGGTGCAATCCTTTACAACGGATTTACTTACTTCCAAGTTATTCGCATGCTGAATAATGCAACTCGTGTAAGTCCATGATTCTGGAAATGCTAAAGTTGTTTGATGAGCAAAGTGCATATTTTATTCCTTGGGTAATACTTTGGACTATTGCAGAGTTGCTTTCCGTGTACTATGTTATTAACAGTTGGGATATTCTCAGATGGCAGTGGGCATATTAGACAGGCCAAACCAATTTGACACAAGGTCAGACATGAAGGTAGTAATTTTATGATGTAGCAAATGGTTGTTCCTCATTTGCGTCTTCAATTTCTAGGTTTGTGTTCCCAGTGTTGATGTCTGCCATTGTTCTTATCTTGAATATGTTGTATTATAGCTGTATTAATCTTCCTAAGCTTGCATTCTTCCATCATTTGTTCCAGATCCTTTAGTGATGTTTGGTTTTGTTTTCCCTTTGATTAAAAAAAATACTACAGCTCTACTCTACACCATAATTTAGTCAACGTTGAGGATAACCAATTGCATTCATGTTTTGGTTTGGAGTCATGACCATCTGTGTCTGCTTTCTGGTCTTTCACACCATTGTACCAGGGTAGGAATGAGAGTGGAAGTTGGTGTATTCCAATATGCATTTTGTATGAAGGATTATGTGAATTCGCTTGACACCAAGAAAAGTTACAAGGCCTTTTAGTTTAAGGGGTACACATAACTTCTCAAGTCTCTGTACCTGTACCTGTACCCTGTACCCATTCATGAGTACATTTCTGGCGACTTGGTTAACTCATCTGCTTCGGGGCATCTAGTACATTAATCTGCAGCAAGTAGAAGCCGGATAAATTTGGACCCCTACCGATTCGTTTTGATGAAAGCCATGTGATTGGCAGTCCAAGTATTCAGATCACATAAGATCTGGTTATAACATGACTTCTGCTGTATTGCTCTCATATCCATCGGTAAACCTAGATGATAACTTGTATTTGGAAAGACACACTACGACAATGTAAGATTATCTATAAAAAGCAGGTAAAACTCGTAAATAACAGGGAGTAAGTTACAAAAGAAATCAAAATGCATATCCCAAATATGTGATTGGAGATTGTTACACCCATCCTCTCTTATGAGATGCATACAAATTGATTCAACACCCTAGCTAAGTTATGGTTACTAATTACAAACAAAAGCTAGTAGAAACTTATTCTACCTTTTAAAAATAACAGATGAAGTTTATTCTATGGATATGGAGCATATGTGAGCCAATATCCCCTCTATGTACAAAACCTAATTAAAGACTAAGTGGAGATTTGAACCGAGAAATCCTGAAGCCTGAATGTAGCTCCTGCCTTTAGCTTGCATCATTCTCTCTGAGTTGGGGAAGACTTGTCATTGAGTCCAACAAAGTCTTGTACCGTCTTGAGCTCACAAGCACCAGGAAGACATAAATATTAGGCTCAGATAGATGCAGATCACCTGCACGGTCCATCCACACTTGATGCAGGACCAAATCTCTGATCATAGACTCCTGTTACTCCACATCTGTTTATGGATCAATTTCACAAATTTGTGAACAGGCTTAGATGATAACCAATAAAATAAGCTTATCCTAGTCTCTGAAGTAAAAAATAAAATATAATCCTAGGGATGTGAATTTTATTTGAAGGCCCAACATCCAGTACCATACTGAATGCAAGCAGAACCGCATGGTGATTCCAATCCAAAGTCTGGCTGTTGCTCCTGCTTCAGCATGAATGACAAGCACTAACGTGTCACACTCAGTTCCTCGTGTCTTGTTTAAACCTTATTAAAGAGAAAGAGATACCAACCTGTAACAAACCATAGAATGCATATATAGGGCTGTTTCACCGATGAAGACATCAGGGACATATTGAACATCTTTATCTTATAACTGGTTGTTTCGCAGGCCCATCATAATGATTAAATTTTTCAATGTCAGTGGGTGGATGACATAGTGCTCTCTAAGATGCAAATGAATTTAGTGGGGGAATAGTCTCTTCCAAGTACCACAAATTCATGAACTAAATGCACATGTTTGTCCTTGTTTTCTTTGTTTGACAAATAGTTACTATAATTCATTTTTCTCATTTTGAACTTTTTTCTTTTCTGTGCATTGATAAATTTGTGCGGATTTAGGGAAATGCAGCTACCTAAGAACTTTTGCCTATTTATGAAAGGGAAATGCTAACTTTTCTTATAATCTATTCCAGGCGTTGAGCAGATGGGGATACTATCCGTTGATCTTAATTGGCTCATGGGCTTTTGCCACAATTAATCGCATCCATGACCTGATTGAGCCTAATCATAAAATATTTTGGTTGTCACTTCTTGATGTTGGAATGGCATCCCTGATGGTATGAATCTCAATTTTGCATAATCTCTATGACAAAGAAATGTGCTTGTTCATTATATTTAACTTCTTTGTGGGCTAGTTTTGTTCCCATGTGTGTAATGATGTTCAATAATCCATTTTGGTCTCTCACCGTTCTATTGTTGTCCCTCTAGTTGTTTCTTTGGGAGGACCTTAGTAGTGTATCATGTAATGGCTTCCTAGTGCACTAATGAATTTGGTTTAAGCAACAAACCTGGAAACAGAAAAAGATGTTTTTTTTGTTTAATTGTACAGTGATTCAGCATACCTTAGTATACACCCTTAGATATTAATCAGGGATGCCCTTTGCATTGTTCTCGTAAATGAGTGACCCTGGATGTTTTTTCAGTCTTCCTCAACTGAACGTTTCCCTTCTTTTTGAGCTTTTTACTCATGTTCGAGTTGCATGCTGCTACTGAACCAATTTCCTCAGCTCATATTTCTTTTGAAATAAAAACAATTTTTTTGACATGTTCTTCTATATGCAAGTATGTGCATGTATGCCTAAGGTTGTCACCTAGGATGTCGATGCTGCAAAGTCGATATCATCCAGTAGAGGTTTATTGACAAAACATTAGGATGGCATATATTCAAGCTTTGTGCTTTTTTGGGGTTCACGAATTATGATTGACATTTGTCAATGCTACTTCAAAGAGCCTTTCTCTTTTTCTGAACTTCAGTGAAATCTTAACCAAGTTTGGTTACATTCATACTTGGGAATCACCATGATACTCTTGTAATATAATAAAATGATTGATGCCATCCATGTCAGACTAGTGATGCATATGGGCAATCATTAACCTTCTCATGCTTTAGTAGACTAATTATCCGTAAACTATGGTCATGATTTTCTTTTCTGTTCCTCCAGGAATAGCATGTTATATGCTAAACATGGCCTTGATTTTTTCACAATACAAGTTCTCTCCTATCATCTCAAATCTGGAGAATCATTTGCAATTTTGCATGGGCAAATGGCGCTAGAAAAATGAGTAAAAAGTAACGAAGGGTGGTATTGATAATCAACTCCGTGGTCCAGCCCTTTTCTTTAATTTCTTAACCTAGGAAGTCACACTCTGGAGGTGTGATTTAGTTGCAGCCCTGGCAACGTAAACCCAATGCTAAGACCCTCGCTCCAGGTCCTACGATATGTTGGGCATCATCTGTACCAGGGGATAGCACCAATGGGAGTCGAAACCCTGAGTCCTTGACTGCTCCTCTTGCAGTCAAGGCCCTCTTTTCACTGTGATAACAGCTTGAGGCTCCATGATGTGGAATCTTATTGATCTGTTTGTATCCTTTGTAGCTTTCTCATGTCAGTCTGCATCTTGAATTTAACTCCTCAAAATCCAATCATCAGCTATATGGTTATATGTGTTCTGACCAAAGCTCAATCATTCTTGTTGCTAGTAACCTTTTCTGCTTGTTCCAGGGTTTGTTCAATTCAATTGCATATGGACTTAATGCTTCAGTGCGACGGGCTATAACTGAAAGGCTGGATCTGTAAGTAGTCTACTGGGAACTAATCTTTTGGATGAATACGTATCTTGGTGCCCCCATAGGAACATGAATATGCATGTTCCCTTATGGTAGAACTTTTATCTCATTGTTGCTCACTGAAATTGTCTAGCCTGTTTGCTTCATATTGGGTAGTGGGGTTCCATCTTTTTTGGTCCCTGGAGTGTGTACCTCTTCGAGAAGCACCAGAATTCATTTTTATGTTTATTAGATTTTTCATTCTTGTTGGCTTGTATTCGAACTGTCCATGCTAACATTCTAATAGCAAGCGAGCTTCGGTTAGGACATAAATATCGTTCAAGCTTGTTAGAGTTTGAGTTTGTCATCAGCTTTTTCATCAATCTGTTTAAATAATGGTGATTTTCAAGTACTAAATAACTGTATGCAACTAGTGGCTTCATAGGGTGGCATGAAACAGCTACCATGTGCTGTTAGCTACATTGTAATAGGCTTTGCTGAAATTTCATACTGTGCTTCAAATCCATCAAGTGTGCACCTTTTCTTGGCCCATTTAGCATCATCAGCTTGGCCTATTTCTCACTTTGCAACGAAACCAACTCCACCCATGATTTTGAACTTGTGTCCAAATTTGCACCTGCACCCACACACGCACACTTGTGACGGAATGAAGTTATCACATGAATGTACTGTTGATTCACACAGTTGATGGGGTTTTGCTATTTCTCCAGATGGTGGCCTGATCGATTCAGGAAATTTCTTCCAGCCTCAGTGAGGCTAAGAGGACAACAGCAAGAAAGTGAATTAACCTCGCTAAAAGTTCAAGACCAATCTTAACTTTAACTTTCCTCTCATCTTCTGCTTCACCATATCCAGTTTGCTCCTGTGCAAATCTCTCTTGCTGATCAAAGAAAGGCATTATGATTGGTAAGCATGTTCCATGAGAGAGAAGCCAACTTATGTACTTGGATTTCTTGTAGCATATGATGTGAAGGATGGTTTTCTACTTGTACGATAATTGTAGAGTACCGTCAACTGAGGGTTCTGATTCCATTAACCATGCAAGATCGACACAATCGTGTTGTATGGTATTGCTTCATTGCGTTCATTTCTCGTCTGAGTCTTCAATTCCATAGAACTGTTAAGATGGCGTAATTCCCCCCCCGCCCCACTTTCTGCTGTAGAA
Source organism: Brasenia schreberi (assembly GCA_036023115.1). NCBI lineage: Eukaryota > Viridiplantae > Streptophyta > Magnoliopsida > Nymphaeales > Cabombaceae > Brasenia > Brasenia schreberi. The sequence continues at coordinate 25,580,752 of JAYKKT010000075.1, forward strand.
GATGGATGATTTATGAAAGGAAGATGTTGTGGCGCTTACTAAAAAATTTTTGATATTGTTCCTCTCTCTGCACTATTTAGAATGCAGAGCATCATTGATTCTTTGTGGTAATTTGCTTTAGTGGTTCTCTTTTAGTTGAAAATGTATCGAAGAGCCATGTAGTCGATCTGATTTCAGATCAAAACTTTGACGTAATTGTTAAGCCTCTCATAGTGAACTTTTTATAACCTTGTTCATTGTTCTTAGGTTTTAGATTTTATTCTCTCATACTTCTTTAACAGACGAACAATATGATAGAGAAGCGAAAACTTGATACTTTTCAAGAATCAGTTCAATATTATGCTACAAACATTCAGCTTCTTGTGTCTCAAATTCATAAAAGTTCTGTTATCAATACCTATTTGCTATGTTTTTGTTCTAGTGAGAGAATCTGATTTCTACCTGAGGTGTTGGTGCTAAAGCTGAAGAAAGAGTTTGGAGGATCAGCGACCGAAACTGTCTTGTCAAGGGGATGTTTTTATGTGATGTATAAGGCAACTTGAATTCTCTTCAGGCTGACCTAGAGGTGGCCTGTTTGGAGCGGCCGGGTTGGTGGGCTGGACCCAAACCACCCCAGGAGCTGGCCAGAATCAGAACGGGAACTAAACTTGAACCCGGACTCCTGCAGTTCAATTCTGGTTCCACATATCAGAAAATCTAACTGGCATTAGAATTGAAACTGGCGGTTCGGAACTTGCAGTTTCAAGTTCTTTTTCTCTTCGTTTTAAAATCCGGTCTTTCTCGTGAAATTTTCAAATGAAATCAAAACCAAACAGAACCAGCCTTGAACCAGACCTGGAACTTGCAGAATCGGACTGGAAGGGATTAGTTCTGGTTACAGGTTTTGGTGCCAAAGTCAGTTCTGGCCAACAACTTACGATAATGAAAATATGAAACCTGTATTAAAATTTAAATCACAATGCTGTTGCATATGTTAAGGTTGGTAGTTTATGATCTTATTTGGGATTTGGATCCAATCTAAGTATGGTATATGCTATCGTTAACCATAGCTATCTTCATTTATTTTGCTCTAACCCAATTAACTAAACATAATTACTAAATGCACACGTCAAATTACAAGGACACACTCTCTTTTCAACTCCGCCTATGTAAGGAATCACCCTTGCATGGCCGGTCTCAAGCCCGAAAAAGGAGGAGGGTTGTGTTAGGCTTCCGACAGTCAGCGTAAAACTTTGTCGGACTTAACATGGATTCTAAAAAAAAACAAAGAATCCATGTAGCTGACCCCATCTAGTATGAGAAAAGGCTTAGTTGTAGTTGTAGTAGTAGTACTCTCTTTTCCATAATGCCCTTGCTTACCCAATAACCCTTTCCTTCTCTGACCCTCCCTTAGGGCTAACCAGAGCCCATTTACCACTGCTACTCTCTCTTGCCTCCTGTCTCTCTTCAATCTCTAGCTATTCTCTCCCTCCCACTCTGGTAGTGAGAACCCATCACCCTTATACCCTTATGCTGTTGAAGCCCGCCGCTCCTTTCTCCCTCTCTCCTCTTTCTGCAAGTAGCTGGTCTCTCTCTCTCTCTCTCTCTCTGTGTGTGTGTGTGTATCGCCTTCCCGTCACCCACCTCGCCCCCTTCTCCTCCCCTCCAACCCCTCCCTTTCTTCACTTGGGACCCCCTCTCTTTCTTCTATCTCGAAAAGAAACGATAAGAGAGAGAGAGAGATGCACCCCGATATGTCTCTCTGGCAGATGTAACGCATTGAGAGTGCGTCTCTTGTGAAGACACACAAATCATGCATCTTCTTTATATAGGAGACGCATGCAGACCGCATATGCTTGGGTGTGAGTGACAGAAAGAGGAAGTGATGCTTCTTACTTAAAGGTAATATGGAGGTTTTTAACCGTAAGGAGTGTGCCCTTACACTAAGAAGGGTGTGTTTTTAGTAATCCCCTTTCGGTTAAAAAATCTCCATATTAGCAAAGTCTTAGTTCAGTGGGTTAGAGGAGTATGTTGAGCCAAACCCTGCCTGCTCAACACCTGAGGCCGAGTAAAAGTGGGAGTGCGACCTGAGTATAAGCAGGAGGCGGTTCCCAGATTAGGGCCACCAAATGAGCCAAGCCGAACAGGCCATGGCCTGTTCATCAAACAAACATGTTATTCATGTTTGGTTCGTAGGTCGTATTAGCTGAGCTGATCATAAAGCAAACACAAACTGAAGTTGGACGAGCTTGAACACAAGTTGCATCGTTATGGTTAAAAAATTGGAACTTTTCATACACAGTACTGATTAAATTTGATTTTTTATTAAATGTTTAGTGAAAAAATAATCTCCATACAGATTTCCTGTCAAGTTGAAAAATTCTTTACACTAAGATTTTATGGATCCGTCAAAGTTGAAAAAATAATTGGCTTGAAATTTCTTTTCTTTGTTACCTTTCCTTTTCTATCGTTTGGTGGCTCAGTCATTCTGCAATGCAGTTGGGAACCGGTTCAGGTGAACTTTGATAGTCACATCTGTGGAGAGCTGAAAATGAGCATTTTCTTTTATTCCATGCTTCTGTTCCCCCATGAAAATAGCAAAGGTATTTATGGTGTTACCACCGCAAAGCATTATGAGTTTTGTGATCTGCATGTCGCCGGAAAATATTTACAGTCCATAGTATTATCGTAATATGCGCCTAACTTTTGGAAACACTTCACTGAAAATGACTAAAGCGCAATGGCTTTGTAGTCCTTTTTGATTGTTTAACAGAGGAATCATGGGTTTTGAGATCAATTTTCCTAGTCGAGGGCTATATCCTCATCTGCACAGAGGACCTTCTACAGTTTGGGACACTTGATCCAGGAGCTTCAGCACCATACTTTTCCCTTGATGCCTGCTGCGCCATTGGTGACATGCTGGAGACAGTATTTTTTCTACTCTGTGCAATTTCTGCCAGATGACAGCTACTTCTCATTATTTCTGCTGATTTATTTAATTCGGGGTTCTTCAAAGCTTATTAGAGTTCACGTCACTTAAATTGCATGGTATTCAGGTAATCAGTTGCCATGGAAGTGGCTGTGACTTTAATCCTGAATCGTCCGACTGCTCCAGGAAAGATATGCCAAACAAAGAAGGCGATGCAACTGAGAAAAGAGAACCATGGCGGCAATACATGGAGATTCAAATGGTTGTGTGAAGAAGACCTGCCCAAGTTCATTGCCGTGGTGAGGGCAGTGAATGCAGGTACCACGTTATCTCCGCTAACTGTAAAATATGTAGGTTAGTGCTTGTAAATAATGTCATATTCGTTGATTATTTTTTGAGCCGCTATTCCCTTGGGTTTCTGTATGTTCGGTTTTCTGTGAGAATTTGTATATTCCTCAACTGATCAACAAATAGAAACTTCTCATATTTCTGGAACCGTGATAGATGCATATGCAGGTGTGGAAGTGTGCGTGTTGTGAGAGCCCTTGGCCTAACTCGTAGGAATCACAAACACAAAACAAACATGCGTGCACACACACACACACCATCACTATATCTTTGAATTTATCTGCATTGTCTAGATGATTCATATTGGGCGAGTTTTGAGTGTGAAATGTGCGCGAGAAAGAGCGTCTAACAGGGAGAGATCATAAAGCCTTACCATTGGCTCAGTTCACATGATCTTGGTTCCCCACATGCCCACTATCACGAGCTAGACAAGAGTCTCGATTCCTGTTGATGGTAACCAAGATAAGGAAGGGGAAAAATCTTATGTTCACTAGGATTGTCTGTACAAAAGCTCTTGCATCAGAAGTATTTGCATCAGAAGTATCACAGACCGTAACTTGCGCATCAACAACTAGAAATAGTCAACTGCCTTCAATTTAGTGACAAGATTGTTTACTAGAAGGAACTGAAACAGAAGAAAAGTGCTGATGAAGTAACACTAGTTGGTGCTCTGAATACATCAGCCGAAGATCGATACAGAGAGGATGAAACTGTTGCTCAGTAATTAAATCCATCTGAAGAAATCAAGACGAGATTAATCGAGGATATTGGCAGATGCAAACTCAGAAATTTACTGAAAATCAACCTACAGGTGCTGAAGTCTCTTGCTTTGCGTCCCAAGCATTATAACAACAGCATGCGCAGTTCAAGTTCTTGAACTACGCATATCGAATATTTGGGCAACATCAATTTAGATTCAGTTATAGGAGTTCCAGTAATTGATACATGTAAGTGTATCAATTCAATAAAAAAGGATGAAACTCAAACTACCAAAAATGAGGAAGACAACACCAATCCAGTATACTTGCAGATGCAATACGGGGAAAATATACTAACACAAAGACGAGGATGCAAATCCAGGATATCGACAGACACAAGCTGGGGAAAAAATTCCCAAACCAACATGTAGCTACCAAGCATATGCGGATATCAGCCTATATATATAGTTCAGGACTTCAAGTAATTGCCTATCAAAAAAGACAACTTGGCATGGGGACATACTTGGGCAGCAGCAACTTGCAACCCCAGAAACCAGAATTCAGGTCATTACCAATTTCGGATATCAGCACAATTACTTCTATTCAGGTTTTGCATATTGTCTAAATCAATCTGAAATAATGTAAGGTTTCAGAGTTTCCAATTTGTTTTCATCTCACACAGCAAAGTATATTTTTCTTATCTAAATGATAATTGAATCTTTGTTTACTTGGGTCACATAGTACACTTTAATCTTCTAAGCTAATCTAAAAGGAAAGAAAAATGCTATTTAGGGTATAAAATTAAGTAAATACATACGAGTCATATGCCACAAAGCACAAGTTGTTGACTGATCCTTGTTACTGTTCCAAATGCCATACAGCAAAAGTTGAAATGCCATACATCCAAAGACCTAGATCTTACCAGATCATGTTTTCAGAAATCCACAAATCACATTTCAACCAGTCCTTCGACAGGTTCCAGAAACACTCAACATGGGTCTAGTGATGACCGATGTTTCATGCCCATCAGCATCAAAAACCCATCAAAATCTTGGATCGATAATGATGTTACAGATAGTGGAATCTTGCATCACACGTCCTACTTTTTACTATGCACATAGCCTAGATATACACAATTACCCGCATATAATGAGGTCTTCAAGAGAAGGCATGTAGAAGATGCCAGAGGGTGGCGTTCTTGGTTTCATGCGATTCACCGTCAAAGAATTCTAAAGAGCCTTGAAAGGGTACTAAAACTTGCTCAAACTTCAAACAGTTCTTGTAAAGATATCCATTTAATCACAGAAACATCCAGACACCAACTAATAATTACAAAGCTTTCTATGTGGTTATATACAGATCAGTTTCGGAGTAATCATAAACATGAATAAGAAGATGTGTCATTGATAAAGGAGAGTGATGCAGCGAGAGCTAAGAGGTTTGCCTAGAGACTGCTCCGTGACAACCTTTTCCTACATGGAGTTGGTTATATGGAGTCTTTGTTTTCTACTCTATAGAGATCGATCTATATGCCATATTACCAGTTAACTCATCGGACTACTTCATTCTCTTTTAACGTTTTCACAATCTCGTCTTTGTCCAACCCATCTTGACCTAAGATGAACTCACGATGAACTGCCCCGTGATGACAGAGTTCAACAATTTTCCGTTTCTTCTTTTGACTCAATCTGACAAAATATGCAACGAGAAGCCTAAATCAAGGAAGACAACGCATATTCCTCTTAAGTATGGTTCCTTCACAAAAGGTTCTACGATCCTCATCTCCAATCGCAGCTACCTAACAATATAGATTGACAATTTGTAGAGAGATCTTTGGAATAGACATATGCATCTTATTTCATTCTTTCGGTGCAGCACCAACAAATCTATTTTTCTGAAGGCTTTCAGCATAAACAATTGAATCAAAAGCGAAATAACAAGCGGTAATCCATAAGAATTTCGCGAGGCATGTTACTTGAAAAAATGGAACTATGGCTTTAGCTTAGAACTAGAGCGATCAAAAACCAGACAGGCAAATAGTGTATTACTTACTCCGGAACAGTAATCGATCTACTAAAGGAAAGTCCGTATGTTTGAGGATGTGTGCATCAATGGAAATCAGCTCAGGATACAAACTCCATTAATGTTCTCCAATGCTGCATTTTGATGGTGACTAATCAAAACCTATTTGACATAATCCCATTAACCCACTTTGCATTACAATTGGGGGAAAAGAAACAGACGAATGCTAAACAAAATATTCTAAAACGTATGTTGCATGGAAGAATAAGAATCACATCAGCTTGCATATGAAAATCAACAAACTGAATGGTTCAAGATAATGTATGAAAAATAATTAAAACAAAAGACGATGATTTCTCTTCTATGCTTCATAGTGTTCAATTGCTTACCATTTCCATCATAACACAAGCGGGTGAAAACCCATCCGAACAAGAAAAAGAGACTAAACCGACAAAGAGCGAAACCAAAAGAGAAGGAACTAAGAGGGGCAAAGAGGCGTAACGCAGATCCAAAATCACCGGCCGGCCGCCATCCCGGCAGCAGGATTGAGCCCGAGCAGGATCTGGTTGCCCCCAGGCAAGTAAGCAATATTGGGCGATTTCGCAAGCGTGCTAGCGATCTCCCTCGACGCCTCGATCCTCCTGAGCTCGATAAGCCCCAGCCCAGCCGCCGCCGTCGCATCCGAAATGAGCTTCGCGGCCTCGCTCTCTCCCTCGGCGCGGACGATGGCGGCGCGGCGCTCCTGCTCGGCCTTGGCCACGATGAACTTGGACCGCTCCGCCTCCTGCTGCGCGACCTGCTTCTGCTCGACCGCGCGGGAGAACTCCAGCCCGTACGAGAGGTGGGTGATGGCGACGTCGTCGAGAACGATGTGGAAGTCGCGGGCGCGGCGGATCAAACCCTCCCGAACAAGAGCGGAAACGTGGGGTCGCTCTGTCAGGAGCTGATCCGCGTTAAATTGTGCGACGACGGCCTTCAGGACCTCGTTACCGATCGAGGGCAGGACCTTCTCATCGTACTCGAGGCCGAGGGTCTTAAAGATGGCCGGAAGGCGGGAGACTTCCGGCCGCGAAAGGACACGGAGGGTGAGATTAACCATCTGAAGATCTTTGGTGCCCGATACGGAGGAGAATGTATGCGGCCGGGTACGGATGTCAAAGACGTAGGGTTTCTGAAGCCAAGGGACGAGGAAATGGGTTCCCTCGTCGGCGGTCTCGTCGAGAACGCCACGGAACCGGTCGAAGAGCACGGCGCGCTCGCCGCCGTCCACCGTGTAGAGAGAGGCACCGAGTAGCGAGGCGGAGGCGCCGAGTCCCAAAGCCGCCCGCGCCAGGTTCGTCAGAAATGATACCGCCGCCTGGCTGCTCCCGCCCATTTTCTCTCGTCTTCTTCTTCTTCGATTAGGGGATTTTCTCACGGAGTCGTCTCCCGATACGTCTTCCTAAAACCCTAAACCCCTTTTGAGTGAAGGAAGAAGAAGAGGGAGTCTGAGTGAACTTCAGTTACGAAACTGTACAAGAGAAGAATTTGATATTACGGGAATGTCTAAATTGTTTCTTGTGCAGCAAAGAAGAGATGCAAACGGGTTGGATCTGTTTGTAGACTAGGGCACGAACTAGGGTAGTATGATTAACGCTTCCGAAATACCCGATTCAATAACTCGGTTGAATAACGAGTTACGATGGAATGTGGGTATCGTTTGGACTAGACATGTTCGGTTCCTCAACCACATGGCGGTTTCAATCGGATCAAGAAGCGATTGAATTCGAAACCGGAGACCACCTGGTTCAGTTTTGATTTCACCTTTTATAAAAATCGGAATCGAAACTAGTGACTCCAAACCCTTGTTTCATTTTTTTTAGATTTCTTTATAAATTTTGAGTTTTTTTAATAAAATTATCAGTTTTAAACTCAAGCCAAAACTGATTAGGTTACAATTCTAGGTTTTCGATTAATCAGAACTGACAGTTTGAAATTATCGGTTTCAGTTTACCAACAATATAAACAACAACAACAACTAAGACTTTTCCCATACTAGATGGGGTCGGCTACATGGATTCTTTGTTTCCACAGATCCGGTTTACCAACCATATATAGTTTGAAAATTGAGGTGGAAAATGTGGTCGATTTGAACGGCCTTATCTTTGAATTGGGTCACAAGCAGCATGATTTTAACTTTTTTTTTTCTCTTTTAAGGCAAGTGAAATTACAGAGATGCCTATCAGGTATATTCGTGACAAAAAAAGAAATTGGAATTAATATATATTGTATCTTAAGAAAGATAATTTTAATACTTATAGGAGGTTTTGATAGTGACATGATGCATATAGTTAATATAAGTTAACTAAAATGGAGTGGTGCATTAGCTCTCATGTTTGAGCAAAACATACAATTGAAATTGAAGAACAAATACTCTAGCAACGCTAAGACCAACAACGCTCAATGGGATCGCTCCGGTGGAACACTCATGGACAAAATGCCGTGAGTTTAATAAACGATTGAGTGACATTGTTTTTTTCGGGCGAACCAAGAAACCAATTAGATATGATGAAAATGGATCTTGTTGTATCATTGATCATATACTTTTATATGAAATAGGACTTTGAAGAAGAAGAAGAAGGAGAGAATCTCGACTTCATTAGATCGAGGAGGATGAAGATTTATTCAATAACATAGTTTGGATTCCTAGACTCCAGCGGCATGAAGTGGGGGCGATCGCCCCACCTCAAATTTGAAGTGTCAATTGGAGAAAAACTACATTTAGTAGTTAAATCCATGATTATAACACATAGTTCAACCCACTTTAACAGTTTCGTGGGCACCGATACCAATTTCTAGATCAGCCACTGACTTTAGTCTCCTCATCGCAAATGAACATCGAGACTATATGGCCATATACGAAAAAAAATCAAATCTACAATAAGGTTATTTGAGAAAAGATTAGTGTGAAGCATTAGGTAATAAAATAAGAACACTTCTAAAGTAGTGTGGACATTCCAAGGGGTGATGAGATGAAGCTCCAACAAAAATATTCCAAGTGAGTTGAATTGCTCGTCAATACTCGAGATCAAGTTTGCAATTAGTCGAACTTAATTGAGTTCTCTTGCGTTTGATTGAATTCGAAACCTTGACATATGAGCTACCAAGCTCGAGCTCACAGCATTTGACTCAAGTTACTCATGAGCCTAATCCAGCTTTATACATTTAGATTTTGGACCTTATATCTTTTGATAGATTTCTAGCCATCTCTCTCTTTGTCTCTTCTCCTTTGAGCTTTGGACATGCAGTGGCACTGTTGCAGAGTTCCTACAAAATGGTAGTTCTTTTCAAATTTATTTTCATTTTCATTTTCTTCTTCCTCTTTTGTTACAAAAAGAAGTCAAGCCGTAACACAAGAATGCTGGCAGCAAACGGTGCCCAATAAGCAGCACTAATGGCGGGTTTCCTACAAAATCCTAGTTCTTTTGAATTTCATTTTCTTCTTTCTTTATTGTTAAGAAGAGCCGACGACGGAGCCTAACACAAGCATGCACACTCAGGAATCAAACTCACCACCATAAAACACTCTGAGCGCATTTTTGGGGTTAAGAAACTGGATGGACGGAACTCAAGCCTGAAGATCAATCAAAGCTCAATCCGCGAGTTGGAGTTATTAACAGGATTTTTTAAAACTAACCGAGCTTGAATTCACTTGATCATACACCAAATTCAACCAGCAATGTTGTGGAATGGCCAATGAACTCTGTTTGCTTCTTTAAAAGAAAGGACAATCAACTACTTGACCTTATTTTTCCATTTGACATAACATGAACATGACTGTTAGGGTTGACCCGAATCCAATTTACTTAGGCCTCCCCATTACACCCCAAATTCAACAGATTTGATATGACCCAAATCTGTTCCGAGTTCCAGTTCAGGTCCACAATATTTTAATGCAAAAGCATTAAAAGTGTATCTTAGGTATACCATGGTTTAGATTTTTCATATAGAATATAGGCAATGGTTTCCTTCGTGCGAGATCCAATAAGACCTGGACCCGAAATGAGATCCAATGAGAGCACGGAAGAATGAAGATGAGGAAAGGAACAAAGAAGATTTGATTCCAATAACTCACAAAAAAGGCGGAGTTGGACCCTTCGCTTCTTTTCTTCCTTTCTACAATTCATTCGCCTCTCCCCGACATCAATTCTCCAAAAACCAGCTCTCTCTCTCTCTCTCTCTCTCTCTCTCTCTCTCTCTCTCTCTCTCTCTCTCTCTCTCTCTCTCTTCCAGAGAACAGATTTGCCGTGATTAGTGCAGGAAGCATAAGAGCGCAACAGCTGCGCCCAAGATAGTCCAACACTACAAGAGTGATGATGGTCGCCTCTCTCCCCCACATCAATTCTCCAAAAACCAACCAAGCTCTCTCTCTCTCTCTCTCTCTCTCTCTCTCTCTCTCTCTCTCTCTCTCTCTCTCTCTCTCTCTCTCTCTCTCTTCCAGAGAACAGATTTGCCGTGATTAGTGCAGGAAACATAAGAGCAACAGCTGCGCCCAAGATAGTCCAACACTACAAGAGTGATGATGGTCGCCTCTCTCCCCCACATCAATTCTCCAAAAACCAACCAAGCTCTCTCTCTCTCTCTCTTCCAGAGAACAGATTTGCCGTGATTAGTGCAGGAAACATAAGAGCAACAGCTGCGCCCAAGATAGTCCAACACTACAAGAGTGATGATGCACCCATTACCAATAATGTAACAAGTAAATGCACGATTCGAGCAGCCAAGGCAAACTTTGAAGAGCCACCGCTAACTGCTGTGGAATTAGATGAAGGAGCAATGGCGCTGCCGTTCCCAAATGTGCCGGTCTTACCTCCACTGCAGTTAAAACACCAGCTACATCAGTTGTCGATATTTAGTAAAGAAGTAAGTTTCAGAGAAAACCTTTCAATTGCTTAGTTGACAAAACCCATATTTTGATCACAAAGATGCATGTTAATTAAGATTCTTGTTAACCATTAAGTAGGATTTAGAGAAAGAATTTCAATTGCTTTGTTGAAAAACCTTTCAATTGCTTAGTCACAAACATGCATGTTAATCAAGATTATTATGAACCACAAGGCATACTTACAGGATTTTTGAAGTTTGCAGAGAGACTATTTTATGCCACAAAAATGCATGTAAGGCAAAAGGCGATCTGAATCATAATTCATAAAGCAAACTAGCAGGAGTCAAAACAGCCGATACGCTTGAACTAACAAAATACAGAATAATGACATACGCAACAGTGACATGCCAAGCTCAAGGGTGGCTCGACTTTCGAGTTTCACTTGACTTTGTGACTTAAAATTAAGAACCATGACCTGTAGCAATTATAGTATAGCAAATATCAGTTATATAAAAATATTAAGCAATTTTAAATTGAAAATTGATAATGCGAGACTTTCTTTGATGTATATCAAAAGTGAGTCAACAGAAAATGGCCAACAAAGAGAAAAGCTGCAAAATTTTAAGAGACTTTTTCAGAACAACTGATTAGAAGATGGCAGTCACTAAGATTCCCACGTCAATGTCTGAGCTAAGATTGGACGACATTTGAAATAATTTTAAAATTGACGGGACCAAAATCGTTCAATTGAAAATATAAGGGGCTAAAGGTGTAATTAAGTCTAAAACAAATTTAATCATGATTCACCTTACTCGTAAGTCTATCAAAACCTGGTTATTGGGTTAGGTGTGCATGGGTGCAAACATGCATATTTCCTTATTGCCTCTAGTTATGGTGTTCTACTGGTTTTACCAATAAATGTACACATACTTATGTAACCAACTCAAGTATATATTTATGTATGAGTGTGCAATGCCGTACTTGGGTCTGTTGTGGTGATGGTGGCAACCCCTTTGAAATCACAAGTCCCAGGAGATTTAGCCATCTTCTGATAATATGCATTGAAAGCATATGTAGCATGTGCAACTACATTATCTGGTTCATAACATGGTTGACCCTGCAGCAAAGGTGAACAATCCACCTTCCCTGGTCCACAAGCCCAATCAAGTGCTGCCTGAAGCATCTTAGGGTCAGCATTCCTCTTTGTGACACAAAAGGTTTGGTTTGTTGTATCATTTGCAAATACAATACCAGCACCAGTCAAGTGTAAGGTATACACTGGTTCTCCGTTAGTGTAAAATAGCCCCAGTTCTTTTCAGAGTCTGGACCTGATCTTAAGTCTTCATTATAAAGCTCATAAATATATGTACTAACTGCAATTCCAGGATGTTTAGGAGTCCCCGTATTGTTAAGGACATGTCTGATCAAGTTACTGTTGTAAGTGTTAGCATTATCAACAGTTGCATCTGGCTCAGATGAGTCACCGTTGGAAGGCCATCCTGACTCAGTCACCAGAATAGGGATATTGGTGAAGTTCAAATCAGACATTGCAAAATAAGCAGCATCAACAACTGCATCAAAAACATTAGTATAATGCACAGAAGCTGGTTGTTAGGCACCGTGACGGTCACCCGGATTCCGGTGTTTGCGAGGGCAGTGAGCATGGCCCGGTCGGCATCGAAGAGGCGGACGTTCGTGACCTGTTGTGTCTTGAGGAGCGCCACCACCTGCGTAGGCGACGGCATGCTGCTCAGGGCCGTTCCTATGTTAACTCCCACGAATGCACCTGCTTGAGCAGAGACAAAGAAGCAGAGTTTCTCTATCATACATTTTGCCATCGCTCAACAGCAAGATTTTCATGAGATTTAGCCAAACCAGTTCAGAAAAACAATGCTCGAACATGACGCTAGCAAATCTAAACAAAGACACAACTTGGGCAGCTAACATGTTGCGATTATCGTATCAATGAACAGCACCTTTCAAAATCATTGAATCTCAAAAAAAAAATAATAATAAACACGACAGTAAACAAAAAAAGGACTCCTCAGGGTGATACATTCCTCAGTAAGTAATAAAGTTTGGCACTCCAAGCATGCTAAAACCATTCTCCTTTGTATCAAATGAGAATGGTTATTCAGTGGTTTCAAATGGGGGATACGAAACCAGAGAGAAAACCAAACACAGATACAAAGAGGGAAGGTACAAAGGAATGTCAATGGCACCAAGAGCTATATGAGAATCAAAACGAAACTCCAGATGTAGGAGGGGCAATGGTGAAATGCAGGTATTTCTAATGAGAAAGTATGAAAAACCAATGCATGGAGAGAGAGAGAGAGAGAGAGAGAGAGAGAGAGAGAGAGAGAGAGAGAGAGAGAGAGAGAACCTTCATCACCGACCACAGCTGTGACAAAGAGGAGGAGAAAAATCAGAGACATTGTTCTGCTTCCACTTTCCTTTTCTCCAACGGCGACCAAGAAGAGCACAGGGAAACCAGAGAATCGAAAATGAATGATGGGTAATATATAGAGTCCACAGAGAGCAATACCTGTGAAGAGAGGAAGGAGAGACTTTTGAGAGAGAGAGAGAGAGATTCTCTCTCTCTGCTATTTATACTCCTCTGCTGGACATTCTGTCTGCCCGTGAGCAGCTGATGAGGGATGGCAGATAGCATGAGCGTCCCTAGGTTCATCGTCAAATGCCAAAAGCACCCTCATCCTTTACAAAAATTATAAGAACCACACTCCGTTGAAGGAGCAACTCTTGCAAGCACCATCAACTTTGCTGAGCCAACGTTCATCTCCTTTTGTTTTTGCCTGTGGATAAGAAAACTTGTAATTTCTAGGGATTTATTTAGTTAGCTACTACATTCCTTAAGAACTGATTAAGGTTAACCATTATAGTTAAGCCAATCAATGCTCCGGAGAAGATGAGTCGTCACTCGAATCCTTGTGTTAGGCTCTAAAAGTTGCTGTCGGCACTCCGAGTATTAAACTCATGACCTTGAACTTGTGAGTCAATCAAAAAGCTAGGTTAGCGTTTGGTTATTGTGAGAAAACATATTTAATAAAACATAATGGATATATTTGATGAAACACTTTTATAAAACAATTGGGTAGCTCAACCACACGATGCTCTCGAGCCGTAGCTGTTGGTGGGGAGTTCAAACTTCTAGAGACTGCAAGTTCGAGTTACAAAACATACAATATGCATCCAACCTCTCTCAAGTCTAGGTTAATAGATCGGAGCATCCTAGGCCCGATAGAATCAAATTGCATAATCAGATTAAGATTTGGTTTTAAGTTTAATACTAAATATCAAGTCTAGGTTAATGGATCGGAGCATCCTAGGCCCGATAGAATCAAATTGCATAATCAGATTAAGATTTGGTTTTAAGTTTAATATTAAACATAATCCAAAGAACTAATCGACTTGATTTTGGATTCTCATTATCTGGAATCCAACCAATAATCTTGTTCTAGTCTGATTGACCCACTATGAGGTTAAAGCTCTCACAATGCTGGTTTTTTCCATTCATAAGACTCGAGGAACCGAGCACGAGAGCTTGCTTAAGGGAAGAAATTGTAGAACCACTTGAAACAACCAAGCATTGGTTAATCCATTACTCAATCGTGTCATGATTTGCCTTATTAAACTTGATAAAACGAATTTGGGTTGATCGGGTCTCGAACCTAGAGCTGTACCCTTTAAACCAAATAATATTGGTGGGGATTGTTTCCTTTCTTCTTCTTGTTTTTTGTAATCTGAGATACAGGATAATGGTTTTTATTAGTCAAGTTTAGTTACGTCAAATTTGAAAGGAGGGAGAAAGCAAATAACTAGGCCGAGGTGCAATCGGGTTGGATCTAGGTTCAAACCCAGCGAAACTTCAGCACGAGTACCGTGTCGCCTCGGGTCACAACCATCCAGCAGATCGTGTCAGTTGGCAGCGGGTAGGCCAATGGGAAAGTAGCCGTTTGGTTCAGAGCTCAAGAGAAACCGCCCGTTCTGCGAGAAGAGATAGGTTCATATCAACGGTCAAATTCATCACAGTGTGCCTTTTTCACTCTTTTTCGTCACATTTGGAGCTTTTATATCCGGCCGTTCCTGATATTGGAAAAATAGAGCCGTTGGTACTTTGTAAGGACTCCACGAAAATTTATGTTTATTAAAAAATGCGATTTTTAGTTATTGAGAAAGAAAATAAATAGTGGTAATATTAGGGGTGTTTATGGAACCACCAGTTTGGTTCTAGATGTTCTAACGCTTGGTTTGGTTCCATTCTAATAAGAAAAAAACATGGTAGATTACAAGATTTTAACCGAACCAAATAATTATAGATAAATAAATATATAGAGAGAGAGCGAAACTGGTAATGCTAGTACAGATGACGATATCATACTCACCACCAAGCAAAAAGAGGGTGCCTACTTGTTCTCTTTCAGAAGTATCTGAACCTTACAAGAAGGCAGTTCTCTAAGAACCGTATCTTTGAAACCTACCGTCTCCAGTTCCGGGAACATGCCGTGTTTGATTGGTAGCACCAAGAACCATGGAACCATAGTCCCACGCTAGCAACTGATTCCGTGTTAGCAGACTCTCATTAATACGATGTCAAAAACTAATATACTAGTGAGCACATTCGGCATATATAGCAGCTTCGAATAAAGGTCATTGTCAATAGTTCACATCCCCAATGGCGAAGATGATCGATGGGCCGAGTCTTACCTGCTCTCAGGAGAACTTTGTGCAGTTTCCTTCTCCGTCTGTTTCAATGCATCTTCTGAGCAACCATCCTCATGCTCACTCCATGCACATTTGCGAAGGCTGGGAGCGTGGCCGTTGAATATATATTCTGAAGGATCCATGAAGCTCACCTCTTTCTTTGTGTTTTTTTAGCCCAACTCCTTGGTGTCATCTGCAACTTTGTGAGTACTCCACAAAATTTTATGTTTATTAAAAAGATAGTTTTAATTACTGAAAAAGAAAGGAAATAGTTATATCATCCGTAACAGGTAAGATTCTTGAGTACAGTCGATGAGCGTAGAAATTTCAAAGGCAATTTCATTAACCCCATTACATTGAGAAGAAAAGCCACAAAAGAAGAAACTGCAAAGGCGATCATGTTCGTTGTTTGGAGATTAAAAAAGCTAGACATGATATACATAAATATTATATTTGTTGAAAGGACAATCATTACGAGTACCAGATACACCAAAGGGGTTTGGCTAACCCCACTTGCTTTTTGGAAAAAGAATTTATTACAGGTAAGAAATTTCATTCTACGTAGAACTGTTTCTTTTCCGGCCTTCAATAGCAACACTTTCTTCCGGTGCTCTTGTGGGCCCGTGCGTTGTGTGTGTGTGTGTGAGAGAGAGAGCATTCGGCTTCAGCTTGTGTCCTTGCGAACAACTATTACTAACAGCAAACGACCAGAAATAAACAAAAATACTCCCGTTCTTGACTCTTTGAACACTTAGCAAGGTGCTTATAGAGTATTGTATAGATTGAATTAGGTTCGGAGAAGATAAAATGTGATTGATCAGATGGATGAAATTTGAGATGAAGCATGGTGTGTTAACGTGTAAACTCACTAACTATAAACATGAAAACTTGCCTTTGAGCAAGTCTATGCTTATATTGGTTAATGCAGCATAATAGTATTATATTGAAAATTTAAAGATGTAAAAGTTTTGGCTTTTGATCAGTTCATTAGATTCACTTACCAATCTAACCAAATCATAGGTTGTGTTTTTTATTGTAATGCGATAAGCCGCAACGAAGAAAAGGAAAATGCACTATTGTAATAACAATTAGGTACAACCATCGATCATAAGCTTTTTTAGTTTTTCGTGTTCTGAGTTCTCTTCTTCAGCGGAACTGTGCCAGTTAGAACCAGAATGAGCCCTCCCGACTGCGACGCTACATCAATTTTTTTTAACTTTAAACATATAATCTTTATTTTGAAAGCAAAGAATTGCTGTAACAAAATTAGAGTGGTTGAGCATAAGAGGTGATGAACTATCCTGAAGATAAAGGAAACGTTAAACAGCAAAAATTAACTAACAACTGAGCAAAGTTAGGCCATGAAAATATCTGAGAGAAACCGGAAACTCGATAAGATGACTTCATTCATTCTCAGGTCGAGGCGACGAGGTCTCCAGCTGGTTTATATGATGGCCTACAACCACAGCAAGATTCACCAAGAAAAGACGAGGAAGAAACTAAAAATAGTTTCATCCATGAGAGCAAAACTTTCACCCTCTTGGCACATCATTACCTGGATCTGCTAAAATATCGCACAACTCCAAATCCCATTCCAAATGATCAAGATTGAGTTCAGGATCGAAGGACCAATTCGTTTCCCTTAGAAAGTCATCAGTGCCCAAGGAATTGCATGGTTCAGGTAACCACTTGCAGTGATCTTCATCTGTTTCTTCATTGAAGTATTCATGCTTTTGTTTGCTTCGCTCCAAGTTCTTTGTAACTGTTGATGAAGATATTGATCGCAATGTCATCTCATGCAAGAACTCGCGTACTTCCTTAGATGGTCTTGACTCTTGTGGCTTGATCGGGGTAACGGGAAGAGTACTTGCAGATCCAATTGGCTTGAACTCCGGTCGGAGCTGTCTAGAAAGTTTGGTGTTCCAGTAATTCTTGACATCATTATCGGTTCTTCCCGGCAATCTCCCCGCGATTAATGACCATCTAAACATCATCAATCATCATATGTAATTCATTAGAATCACACAACATATTTCATGGGTCTACTGTTTTCTGTTTTTTTGTAAACCACAGATATCTGGAAACCCTCGAGGTCCCCAACTAATCTGGTTCTAGCCAGCGGCCAACTATGGGGATAAAGCTCTCCCACCACCGATTTTCTCCATTCATGAGTCCAGTTTGATATGTAAGAAAAATGCATGTGTACTATTAAAGAAAAAAGAAAATGCATATCAGATAAACCGTATTTGGTTATTAATCAGACGATGAGAGCTGACCTGTTCCCCAAGAGCTTGTACATTTTGATTATAAGATCAACCTCATCGTTGGAAAATTCTCCTCTTTTGATATTTGGACTAAGATAGTTTTTCCATCTCAGTCTGCAGCTCTTGTGACACCTCTGGAGTCCTACAACATGCATATGTGTGTAACACCTGAAATTAGAAAAAGCTTATCTTTTTCTAGGGTTAAACTCCCCAAGTGTATGTTCTTGGTCTGATCAGTGTTTATTAGATTACGTATTTGATGCCATTCCAGGGTTGGTTGCTAACAATCCAACAGTTAAATTTTCTTTCGAATCTATCTCAAGAAAAAAAAACACTTGCATGATTTGTGTATGCTTCTTGTTTAGCATGCTTCTCGCGATATATATGTCAAAGGGCCATATGCGTGAAGCTTGTTTCTAAATACAATGCATAAGGATCATTTGTAGCCCAGAATATAATAAAGTTTAGTCATCTCAGACTACTGCTCTTTAGACCTCTGCTCCTTCTGCTGTCCCAAATGCAACTAGGAAGTTTGGATGACATGAATATTGTCACACGTAACGCGATGAACATAAACGTATTTTCGTTGGGGAACTTATCAGATGAAGCCCAGTTTATAAGGGCTTACCCGGTGGTGAATGCCAAGAAAAGAAAGGAAGAGAGACCTTGCATCTGAAGTCTGAACAACGGGAATAAATGAGGTCGAGCTTGCATGGATTAAATAAAGATGGCCCAAGCTTCCACAACATTACGTCAACATCTATATCATGGGCGCCATGAAAGCCGGAAAGTACAGCAGCTAACACTATCAATGAGAAAATACGGCACGTACGCGACTCTTAACTGAGTATCTTCAATGAGAAACCACAACAAGAGTATTTTACGCCCCACCACAAGTAGGTAGACAATGATAATGGCAATTTTGAAACTTCTGGTTCCAAATTAGCGGAAAAGTATTTGTGATTTTCAATCATACGATTGAGGGTAACTGTGCCTTCAAACTCTCTCCGTCTCTCTCACACACAGACAGAGAAGGAAATGAAACAGCTATCTTCCAAGCAAAACCGTCAGCTTTTATGGAGTGAGAGAGAGAGATCCAAATTAGGAGAAAAGTATTTGTGATTTTCAATCATACGATTGAAAGTAACTGCATGCCTTCAAATTCTCTCTCCCTCCCTCTACATCTCGAAGGAGATTAAACAGCTATCTTCCAAGCAAAGCCGTCAGCTTTTGTGGAGAGAGGGGGAGAGAGAGAGTGAAGCACTCAGTATTGACCAGTTTTGCTGATATAGCCACCGAAGTGATTCCATTAAAATATGTATAGGCATTCAGAAATGGCATTTGAAATCAGTTTGCTTATGTGCTGTGAATTCTTCAACTTAGCTGATTTATATGTTTTAAAGCTCCTGAAATTCTGGTCAGTTATTTATACAGCTTGGAAACCATCGTTCTTATCCAATAGACCCATGCATTTATTTACATAAATCCAATTTGCAGGTTTATACGCATTTTATATGGTTTTATGTGAGTAAACAAATGAATTAAATTTGAAACCCAATGGATCCACCTAACTTAGTTCACTCGACCCCAGCTCAGCCCACTCGACTCACTTTTGTTTAGACCTTGGATTTCAAACCTTAAACCCTTGAATCTTGACCTTACTTCCCTATTTTATGCATGACTGAAGTATATATTTATATATGTACGTATGTATTGGTAATATGAACTTATTTCTTGATACATGTATATAACTTCAAGTCTCACACAATCGGCCCATTTTCTAGCGTATGTGGCTCAAGATCCACTTATTAAAAGACCTGATGTATGGGTATTGGACGACCCATCTTGGACCAAGTTTCATAATCTAAGGGGTAATTATTTAGCCTTGCTTGATCTAAAGATAATTGAGCATAAACTTGGTGAACCTGGATCAAATTAAAGTCAAATTCACCTGTATGTTGCTGGAAATTGATTTTTACTGCCTACAAAGATAAATACCCAAGAATTCAGATTTAGGTGGAAATCTATTTGATTTTTATCTTGCTTGTATTTTATATTTGGTCAGCAAATTTCTGGCTAACTTTGGGAAGGAATGTTGGAATACAATAAAGTGGATATTAAGATATATGAAGGGTACAACTCGTTTATTAAGATTGTGCTTTGGACATGATAAGCCAAAAACTTGTGTTCTATATATATTCAAATTACTAAAGTGATCTTGATAATGGTAGGTCTACCTTAAGCTACTTGATTACTTTTGTAGGGAGAGCATTCTCCTCACAGTCTAGACTTTAGAAGTATATAATTTTATCGACCATTAAAGCCAACTATATTACTATTGATGAAGATGCCAAGGAGTTGGTTTTGAATGAAGGAATTTTATGCAAGAACTTAGTTTTATACAACTTAGGTATGTATTATATTGTAGTAATCAAAGTATTGTTTGTCATACAAAGACTTATTTCTCAAAGATGAAGGATATCGATAGAAAATATTATTGAATGAGATGAGTCATAGAAGAGAAATTACTAAAAGTTGATAAGATAAACACTGTTTGCCTATTATTTTTTTAAGTAAAGATTATGGACCTCTTGGTTGGAGGGGGCATTTGATGGGCAATATTGCCCTTTCATATCCGACCTTCATGGGCCTACTCTTTAAAGCACAAGATTGTGAGTGTGGGACCTTGGAGAGAGACCCGATTCAACTCATTCTCTTTAGTGCACAACTGTTGTATGTGCCAATTAAAAAGGGGTTTACTATTCACACACTCTTTTTTTTGAAAAATATTGAAATTACCCCTCATCACTTTCTCTCTCCTGTCTCACCCAATCCGAGCAATAATCTCTCTTTCTTTCGCGAATCTCTTTACTCTAGCAACTGATATTTCATTCAGTTTTAGTATCGCTGCCTTCTTTAGAATTGAATAACATCTCGCTAAAGAATCTAGAACAAGAAAAATGAACCAAAAAAGAAATCATTAACAACAAAAAAGAACAAGAAGAAGAAGAAAACAATAAAGAATTAAGAAGAAAAAAACAAGAAGCATAGGGAAAAATAAAATTAAAATAAAAAAGAACGTGAAGTTTTTAACTCAAGATGTGGCATAAGCATTCCTTAGGCATGTTCCCTACCAAGACATGCCTATACCATGTCTTGGGTCAAGAACTTGAAGTTATTTTTTCGTTTTGATTTTGACTGAAAATTAAATCAATACATTAAATAAATGATAAAAAATACATCAAATCAATAAAATATCCTACCAAATCACTGAAACCCTCTTTCAATTGGCCCCCTTTTCTT
The DNA here is from genome assembly GCA_036023115.1 of Brasenia schreberi. Classification (NCBI taxonomy): domain Eukaryota; kingdom Viridiplantae; phylum Streptophyta; class Magnoliopsida; order Nymphaeales; family Cabombaceae; genus Brasenia; species Brasenia schreberi. The sequence continues at coordinate 25,601,881 of JAYKKT010000075.1, forward strand.
TTAACTCTTATTCTTCCTCTTTTTTCTTTCTTTCTTTTTTTGTCAATTTTGAAGCACTATGAGACCGTGGATAGTTCATTATCGTGCATTAGATTCAGCTTCGAGTCACGGGTTACCGAAAAATGGTGTGTGATTATCGACGGTAAGGTGAGAACTCGAATGGAGAGAGAAGGTTTCAGTTGGTAAAGGGTATGAAAGTAATTTTATGATTTTAGTAGAGAAAAATTAGAATTATAATAAAAAAGATGTGTGGATAGTAAAAAGGGGGAATTGGCGTGCAACAGCCGGTTGCTTCATAAGTGTTTGTTCTTGCTGTGATATGTTTGTGGTTTTGGCCTCTATTATGTCGTGTATATATGTATAGTAAAAATGATGTGTATCTGATATATATGTAAAGGATGTGTACCTGATATATATGTATATATGGTAAATATGCACACCCATTTATGCTCAAATATTCTTACGTATCTCAATTATTCAATCGATAAGATCAAAAGTTACAATTTAACTTTTTAGTATCATAATACTTTTTGCAATTGTAACTTTTTAGTTTCATAATACTTTTTGCTAAATGCACGTTGTACCATTTTGCTTCTTGCTTTAAAGATTTCAAACATAATCTTAACTATCGAATCATTGACAACTTTAAGGAGATCTTAGCATGAATCAGATCCTTAGAAAGATCTTAGCATATGGATGTTTTTTAGGTTGGTCTGGTGAGGTCCTTCTAAATATTTATCTCATATTGTTTCATGTTCTTCAACTCATCGATCGTTTTCATGTAATTGTCCTATTTAGTAGAGATTTTAGGCCTCTACGGGCTCGTGATTTTTCTTGTTTTTTTAGGGCTTTTCATGTGTTTTTATTATTTTTTTCTTATTATTTTTATATTTGATTGCATCTTGTCTAGTGGAATCTCGCTTTATGCTTGATTTAACATGAGGCCAATTGCTCCATTAAAATCAAAAGCAAGCCCCTTTTTACATGCGTAGAAGATGGTTCCACCTAAGCTGAAGGTTTATCCTTCTATAGTTATTGCAAGCTTGAGGGAGTATACTGCATGGTTTAAATCTTTATGAATCTTGTCACCACAAACTCTCGATTGTCTTGTTTTATATATGCTTAAATGTTCTGTATGTGCTTAAATTGGACCATACTTCCAGAAGCAAAAAGAGGGTGCTAAGTAGAAAGTTTCAACAAGGGTAGTAACCTTCCTTGTTAAAGCATATGCATGATCTACATGCTTTTTTGCAGAAATAGCTGAACCTTACAAGAAGGCAGTTCTATAAGAACGTATCTTGAAACCAATCGGTCAAGTTCCAGGCAAATGCCCTAAGGGTGTGCTTGATTTGTTACCCCAAGCCCCTGGTATTGGAAGGCTTCCAACCAGAACCGAACATAGTCCCAATGGCGTCAAAAACTATTATATTAGAGAGCACATTCAGCACACACATATATATAGTTAGCAGATTCTAACCATGGTCATCGTCATTAATAGTTCACATCCCCAATGGTGAAGACGATTGATGGGCAGAGTCTTACCTGCTCTTAGGGGAACTTTGTGCCAGTTTCCTTCTCCGTATGTTTCAATGCATCTTCTGAGCAAGCCATCCTCATGCTCACTCCACGCACCTCTGCGAACGCTCGGAGCGGGGCCGTTTAGTATCTGTCGTGGAGGATCCATGAAGCTCACTTCTTTCTTTCTGATTTTTTAGCCTAACTCCTTGGCGTCCTCATCTGCAACTTGGGATCATGTAGTTGTCATACATGCATGCTAGCAAGCTAGTCGTTGTCGCTTCGCCGTGCCCAAAACATGAGAGAATTATTCATGCTAGTCATTCGAGTCGGCTTGCTGTGCCCAAAATGTGAAAGAGTTATTCTGTGGGCACCACCTGATGGTCGACTTTGCGATGTTGAATATCTCATCACAGATTGCCATAGCTATGCTACATATTTTGTGATATATTTTTTTTGGTGTTCCAGGTTCGCTTCTTCTGTGAAACTCTGCAAATTGGAAGCAGCATGAATCCTCACAACTGCGTATATTGCGGTTCGACGCTAGACCATAAATTTTTAACTTTAAACCGATAATCTTTATGTTGAAATCAGAGCATTACTATAATAAAATTAGAGTGTGGTTGAGCCATAAGAGGTGATGAACTACCATGGAAGTAGAGGAAACGTTAAAATGCAAAAATTAACTGACGGAAACTGAGCAAAGTTAAGCCATGAAATATCTCAGAGAAACCGGAAACTCGACATGATGACTTCATTCAATCTCAGGTCAAGGCGACCAGGCCTTCGGCGGGTTTATACGATCACCAGTGACGTACTACAGCAAGATTCACCAAGAAAAGACTAGGCAGAAATTAAAAACAGTTTCATCCATGAGAGCAAAACTTTCACCTTCTTGGCCCTTGGTGTTCTAGTAATTCTTGACATCATTCTTTGTTCTTCCCGGCAATCTCCCCAAGATTAATGACCATCTAAACATCATGAATGATCCACTGCAATCACACAACATATTTCATGAGTACCTTTTTCTGTTTCTAAAATTTTCTTTGTCTCAGAAATTAAAAGGACCCGCGTTTGTTTGCCTTTACCTCTTTAACATCTTTATGATGTGTGTGTGTTTAAGGATCGATCTCTGCTAATTCAACGGCATTGACACATCAACTTTTAGAATGCAACTAGGAAGTTTGGATGACTTGAATATTATCACATCTATGTCACGCTGAACATGAACGTATTTTCGTTGGGGAACTTATCAGATGAAGCTCATACTTTTAGGGCTTACCCATTGGTGAATGCAATTAGTTTTATCTGTTTATTTGGAAAGAAAGGAAGAGATGTATTCAGGATTCGGGCGCGTCTGAGGTCCGAAGAACGGGAATAAATAGGGTCGAGCTCCCATGATGGCCCAAACTTTCACAACGTTACGTCAACATCTTGTGTAATGGGAACCATGAAAGCCGGAAAGTACAGCACATGCACCGTGGCTCTTAGCTAACACTATTGATCAGAAAATACGGCACCTACGCGACTCTTAACAGACAGTAACCTGAATGAAAAGCACAGCAAGAGTATTTTACAACCCCAAGAAGTTCGTAGACAAGGATTTGGAATTTCGAAACTGATGGTTCCACAAGAAGTAGGTAGACAAGAAAGGTATTTGCGTCAATCATAAGATTGAAAGTAATAGCATGCCTTCAAACTCTTTCTCTCTCTCAGAAAACAAGCATTATCTCATATGCTATTTTTCTTTTTTCTTTCTTTTTAATTATATATATATGCATATTTCTTACATGGGAAAGTATACTCATGAAATGAAATAGGTTGTGTGATTCAAATGGATTATATATGATGATTGTATAGGCAAAAATCGTAGGATTACATGCATAAAAAAAGAATATATAATAATCACATCTAAAAAAATTCCAAATGATAAAGGAAACTAGTAAAGTAAAATGAAATCAGTAAAAAGAACTTATCTTTCTCAGTCACTCGTGGACTTAAGAGAAATCAACGGTCTTATGTTGAGTACACATGTCTGTTAATGCTTTTTTCCTAGAATAAAATGACCAATCAAACCATGAGAGCTCACCGATTTCCCAAGAGCTTGTGCATTTTGTTTATAAGGTCGACCTCATCGGCAGAAAACTCTCCTCTTTTGATACTTGGACTAAGACAATTCTTCCATCTCAGTCTGCAGCTCTTGCGACACCTCTGGATTCCTGCAACATTGCATATATGTGTAGCACCTGAACTTAGAATAAGTTTACTAGTTTCTTGTATCAAACTCCCCAACTGCTATGTTTATTGCGATATATATATATATATATATATATATATATATATATAGAGAGAGAGAGAGAGAGAGAGAGAGAGAGAGAGATACATGTCTTAGGTGAGCCTACTTTACGCGTTGTATGTATATGTTTCTGATACGTACTCATATATATGTTATGCATATTCTGGATATGTATATCTATGGGTATATATGAAAATACACTTGTATTTTGTTGAATTCATGCATGGACTGTATATACATATAAATTTGTATGAATACTCGTTTGCACATTTTGAAGGTTTCATACATATACGGGTCTTTATACAATAAGATACTTAGGGTTTATTTGGTGATTTTATCATACATATACATATTTTTATATACGCTTGGTACGTGAGCTAATATATGCCTTAGAGGGAAACTTGTTGTGCGTAATATATTTTATATAAACTTGACTTTATATACTTGAATTCTTACGAGGACAGCTCTCTCTCATATGCTTCATATATTTTGAAAAACTTATTGCGGATGTAAATATGTATAGGCATTCAGAAATGGCATGGGAAATCAGTTTGCTTATGTGCTTTAAATTCTTCAACTTAACTTAGCTGATTATGTTTTTAAAATTCCTGAAATTCTGACCAGTTATTCATACAGCTTGGAAACCAGGTCCTTATCCAGTAGACCCATGGATTTATGTACATAAATCCAATTTGCAGGTTTATATACATTTTATTTGGTTTTATGTAAGTAAATAAATTAATTACATTAGAAACCCAATGGACCCACCTAGCTTATCTCATTTGACCCCAGCTCAGCCCACTTGACTCACATTGTGTAGGCCTTGGACCTCAAACATTAAATCTTTGAATCTTGGACTTAGGTTCCCTATTTTGTGAATGACTGAAACATATATGTGTAGGTAATACGAACATATTTCTTGATACATATATGTAACTTCATGTATCTCACACAATCGGCCCACTTATTAGCCTCTTTAAGACCTGACTTAAGGGTGTTGGTTGACCCATCTTGGACCCAGTTTACAAGACAATTGAACCGAAGCTTGATGAGCTTAGTTTCTAAGCTTGATGAACCTGGACCAAATTCAAGTCAAATTCACCTGAAATTGATTTTTACTGCATGGAGAAGATAAACATCCAAGAATTCATATTTAACTGGAAATCTATTTAATTTTATCTTTATTATCTTTTGTACTTATTCATTGAGCTATTAAAAACAATAAGTACGGCCTAGAGATGTCAAAATGGGCCCGATCCTAAGTGTCGGGTGAGTCATTTCTGGCCGCAACCATATTATTTCCTGAAAACCTATACAACTTTACCCTACTCAGTCCTGTTGGGGGTGTCAAGCTTAGTCCAACCTTGAAAACTCTAAACCAGGCCATATTAAAACCTATACCCCATTCACGGACGGCAAGCAAATCTCCCTCGAAGTTCACCTTTTCTTGCAAGTGTGTAGAATTTCAGATTTAGCAAGCCAAACAAATTGCTAGCTGCAGAAAAATGAACTTTTGTTCGATGGAGTAAAAAGATTTCCAGGGAAAAGAACTGAGACGGACCCACAATGAATAAGTGATCAGAGGTGAGTTCACTGCTCTAGATTGAAGTGTTTTTCATATTAGGGTTGGATATCATGGCTCCAGACTTATTTAGGCTGGATAACCTTGTTGTGGTTTTGGCCTCAATTACACTGCATATTTGTATGTTATGTATTTTTGTTCGTTGTGATTCTTCTAAATATTTTATCTCATATTCTTTCAGCTTCTTCAAATCATTTGATCGTTTGCTTGTACTCATCCTATGTAGTAGACATTTAGGTCTTTGTGGCATCGTGGTTTTCACTCTTTTATTGAGGGTTTTTCATATTAAATATGGTGCCGTGATTTTTCTTGTTAATAATAATAATAATAATAATAATAATAATAATTGATTGCATCTTGTTTGTGAAGGTTGTTATTGTTCAGTTGTGGAACCGGAGTTTTATGGTTGATTTAGCAGGTTTGACCTAACAGTGATACCAGAGGATGGTTCCTTTTGGTATTGCTCAAGACCAAGATGAAAGGGCATATGGATCATATGGTCATTCCGAATGATTCTAACTATTGTTTTTGGGCTCTAAAGTTGAGCTATTTATTATTTATGAAGTCTATGCACTTTTTTTTTGAAATAGAGAAATTGAAAGGAAAAACAAATAAAGAATGGGAGTTCAAGGATGAGCAAGTGTGTGGTTTATTCAGTACTCTTTATATGAGAATGTATACACTCACGTAACTCATGAGAAGAATGTCCAGAACCTTTGGGAGAAAGTAGAGTTAATCTATACTTCTAAAACAAGTAACAAGCGATTATTTTTATTAAAAGAATTGATGCAATTGAAGTATGAGGATGAGAATTCAGTAGGAGGCCACTTCAATGAGTTTTAAACTATTGTGGATTAGATGGTCAACACATGTATTAAGATGGATAATGACATTTTAAGACTAATTTCTAACTACGTTACCCGACTCTTCGGAACCTTTAGAACTACTCTTTCTAATTCTGCTCCTAATAGTTCTCTCACCATTGAATGTGCTAAAGGAGTCATCTTAAGTGATGCCTTAAGGTGTAAGGCATAGGATTTGTATTTAGAGTCAAATGTACTGGTGATAGAAGGCAACGATATAGACTAGAAAAGAGGCTGTAATGGTGACTGAGATAAGAGTAGAAACAAGTCAAGAAGAAAATACAAGAATATGTAATGCCATGATTGTAGTAAGAAAAGTCATATTAAGAGGTTTTGCTATAAGTTGAAAAAGAAAAATAAGAATAAGGAAGAACAGAAAGAAGCAAGGACAGCAATAAGAAAATTACAGCAGTTAAAGAAGACTTTCTTATTATGAACAATGAAGTATCAAGCTTTGTGTGTGATGATTGTATCTGGGTAGTAGATAGTGGTACCTCAATTCATGGCACTTCGATCCGATTTTGCTCAAAATCAGTTTGCTTTCATTTTACAATTTTATGAAATTTTGGTTTATCTGTTCAATTCGGTTTCCAGGGGGCCAAAACTGAAAAACTGAATTCATAATAAGTATAAATGTCATCGTTACAAGTCCTCCTCCTTATAGCATGTTACCTTAAACTTACATATTTTAATTTCAAGGTTGTTGTTTATCTCTCAAATAATATACTCATATTTCGAGACTCCGAAATGAATTAAGAGAGATCCATCGCACAATTGGTTATCAAACATCTCCACTTTAATGACGTGAATGCTTATCACTGGATGTACTTCAATGACTTTTTGGTCTAGCAAATTATAGCTGCTAATTCTCACACTCAATGTCGTGATAAATACTGCAACTTTTTTATATAATTATATGAAAGAGGGAAATTCATTGTTTTGCTTAGTGAAAAAAACTTCACTGTAGTGTTCTATATGTGTGTGTGTGTGTGTGTGTGTTTGTATGTGTGAATTCAGCCATGGAGCCCTAACCAAATAATAGAACGGATCGAAATAATTCAATTTCATTTTTCAAATTTAGAGATAGCTCAGTTTTCGGATAATTTGGCTCAGTTTTGTTTTGTTTTCTTTTTTACCGAACCAATTGATGCACATTCATATTAGCAGTCATTTTATGAATGATTAGTGGAAGCTTAGCAAGAGCAATCTCGTTGTGAATAGAGCTATGGAGTAAGTGACTTATCCATATGGGTGAAAAAGTCATGGCATTTCTTATGAAGAAGAACTTGATCCTCCGTGCATAGAAGTAAATAGTGAAGATTGCAATACTAATAAGTAAAATGGCTTGAGGCTATTGTGAGCGAGTACTATTGAGTATATTTTGCTCAATAATACTGGAGAGTCCGATTGCTATTGAGAAGACATGATAAAGCATCCGACTGATACAATGTCAAAAACTTTATATTAGTGAGCACATTTGACATATAGTATAGTTAGCAGCTTCTAACCAAGGTCATCATCAGTAATAGTTGACATCCCCAATGGTGATGACTATCGATGAGCAGAGTCTTACCTGCTCTCAAGGGAGCTTTGTGCCAGTTTTCTTCTCCATATGTTTCAATGCTTCTTCTGAGCAATGCATCCTCATGCTCACTCCATGCACCTTTACGAAGCCTCGGAGCGCGGGCGGCTGTTGAGCATCTGTGGTGGAGGATCCGTGAAGCTCACTTCTTTCTTTCTTTCTGATCTTTTAGCCCAACTCTTTGGTTCACTCATCTGCAACTTGGGATCATGTAGTTATTATAGATGTATGCTAGCTAGCTAGCTAGTCGGGCTCGCTTGGCCGTGCCCAAAACATAAAAGAACTGTTCGTGCTAGCAACCGAGTGGGCTTGCTGTGCCCAAAATGTCAAAGACTTATTCTGTGGGAACCACCTGATGATCGACTGTGTGGTGACCCTGAATTTTTTTATGAAACTCCTCCATTTGGTATACAAGCGACCCCAAGCTAAGTGCTAGTATGAACATTCAGTTCGAATGGCTTAACAAACCGAACACAAACGAGCCATGCACTAGCCAAATGGGGCAGAATTATGAGCGACTCGGTTCATGTACCATTGACACATCTTCGGTCTTGCTAATTTCCTTATACCTGTATGTATCTATTATGTATGTATTATGTGTATGTGAGTATGTATATGTTTGTGTAAATATGATCTGCTTTGGCCTGGCAATACCATATATGCACCTTCATGTATGTATATATATATATATATAGGTATTCATGTTACTCCTTATGATCTAGGACTCGTATTGTTGAGCCACATACTGGTCCAGTGGACGATCAGGGGAATTCTTCCAGTGGGGAATAACCTATGAAACTGTTTAGGGTGGGGCGAACTATTTAAAGCATAGCGATGGTTTGAAGCTGCATGTTTTCGTTCCAAGTTAGTTTCCGGAGACCATGAACCATAACCAAACCGAAAAGTCTTTCGTCTCCAGTTTCAATTTTGATCTCAAAGCCAGCTTGACCGATTTCGGTTCAAACCAGCAGACTAGTTTTGAACTGATCATGTCTACTTTAGCATGAGTATTGTTTAACACGGTAACAGGCCCAACTCCAAGAGTGGATGCGCTCAAAAACTATCTTATTTCAGATAAAAAGAAACCACTTTCTTCCACCTTTTGGTCACCATGAATGAACCATGATAACATTCAAACAGGTCATCACCCCACTCACCATGGGTAAGATCATTGTGGCATGCCACCTGTTTGCTGAACAGTACAGTTTTGTCACAGGATCAAATCTGATGCTTTGAATGAATCGGACATTAACTCCAACAAAGAACAAAAGTGTTCTTAAAAGGGGACAAAAAGCAAACCTCATCTTTTCAAATCTGCCATGTGAGTCCCTCCTCGAGAGTCAATGGGATTTGTAGTCCCCCCTTTGCTTTGGGAACGCTCACGGCATGTCATTACCCTAAAAATAGTTTGGTCTTCTTCCCTTTGAGTTCTTTTTCAAAGTCAAGAAGAGCTTTAGGGAGTCAATTACTTACAGTGTGGTAAGTGGCGTTAGACTGTCCTCAATGGCCAAAGAAATGGTACAATAGATTAGGCATGACCGATTTGAAAAATTTCAAAGTCAAGAAGAGCTTTAGGGAGCATGTTGCAAAATTTTGTTTGGACAAAAAGAAACTGAAAATCCACTAGGATATGAATATAATACAGTATGGCATCCTTTCGTATATTATACTAGGTACAATACATTTACGATACAGATGCAGTTAGTGGTACACGATGTTGAATATCGTATCACACATTACGACAGCTATGCAACGTATTTTTGTCATATATCATACAATATGTTGGATTATATATTGCATAGATTTGTGTTTATTTAGAATGTATGTATGTGTGTCACTCCTTAACCGGTGGGATGAATGGTACTCGACCTTGAAGCCCATAAAGCTTTAGCAGATTTCCAAAGTATTGCAGCAATTATTGTCTAGACGGCTTCCAAAATGAAATATGAGTTGGGCTCCTACTGTTGTGAAGAGCAAGTTGACCGAATGTTTAGAGTTTAGGTTGTGTCGTGTAATGTCTTTACGTTCAGTTCTATGTAATTAGTGTGAGTTATGTACGATTTGGATCCCAATAGATCAGATTCTGATCAGATTGGGACCCAAATCCTATTAGTTACTAATTAGGGGTATTTTAGTCTTTCAAGTTAGATTAGTAGTATTTAAAATGTTGTCATTAGGGTTAGGGTGTGTGAAAAAACGTGGACAGCAGGTGGCGGTAGCCAAGAGGTGCCGACCTGCACTCTTCTTCATTTCTTCTTGTATTCTTCTGTTTTCTGATGAATAAAATATATTTTGGATGGTCAAATCAACATCTACCAGAGATATTAAGACCGAGAGTGATTCTTGGCAACCGAATAACTTATACCATACAACTCCATAAATATAAGAGAGCAAAAGCAACAAAGATGCAAATAGTTTCAAATCCAAAATGCAAAATCCTTTATTGAATCATGCTTTAGGTCACGGTTAAAATCTACATAAAGGCCCCTCGCTTGTCTCGAAGGCAGCAAGCTTGATGTTATGAATGAGGGCTCCTTGCCTACCTTGAGGAAGATGGAACTAATGTTGTGCATTGAACTTGATCTGCCGTCGTTGAATGCATCAAGAAATGACGTGTGTAGTAGTTCATTGGAACCACCAGCTACATGTCGAGTTTTGAGGTGTGCAACTCCATTGGAGTGACTGGCACGATGAGTTCTGATAAACATTCCACCATTTTTTGCTACAATTCACACGAATAACATTAACCACCGTACTTATACTTGGCCACTAAGGTATAATGGAAGGTCCTCATTGATGTGTGCGTGTAACACCAAGTTTTGGCCGATATATATCAGCTAAAACTTAGTCTATATTGTTATGTTGACAAATTAAGAGAGCATTTGGATATGAGAACAGATGATACTGAAAGTCAGTAGTCTCAATGACTAGAAAAGTTCTCAAATTAGTGTCCATCTCAGCCAAGTCCTAATCTGAATATACAGTTCACCAAACTTTATGACAGCATCATTTGGTACCAAAGCAATACTACTTACACCTCTACAATAGGACCGTATTCCGGCAGTTGTCGTTGAACCTATTCCAATGGTTCAGAACGGCTAAAAAAATAATTCCCACTTTCGTAAACGTAATTCGAACTGTTCTGTTCGAACAGTCAGAATTCTTCTGGAAATGATAAGAATTTGTCGATCGAAGCAACAACCAAAATAAATCATATTCCGACGGTTCTCATATATATTCTAGATGTTGGCAACAACCAAAATACTGAAATGAAAGATAATTATGTTTAGCCATTGTAAATATATGCTTGTAATGTTTGAATAAAGAATTAGTGGGAAAGAAAATTCTGACGCGAAGTCTCGTATTAATTACAGAGATTAGAGACAAAGAGTGTGGCATCCAGTCAGTTAACACTGTAAGTCTCCTTCGTCGCATTCCCTGTTAATGGCTTACCATGCGGCACTCGAGAGAGAGAAAAACCAAAGCATGCCAAGCACGCGTCTTGTAAACATTAACTGTTATATATATGAGAGAGAGGGAGAGAGAGAGAGAGAGAGAGAGAGAGAGAGAGAGAGAGAGAGATTTTGGATTTTGACCATTGCAGAGAGAGAGAGAGAGAGAGAGAGAGAGAGAGAGAGAGATTTTGGATTTTGACCATTGCGAGTCTCCTCATTATACGCCATCTCACGCCTGGTGTGGTGCCCCTTAACGAAGAGAGGAAAAGATTACGCTTGCAATCTAAGCAAAACTACAGCTCAAGTGCCATTATCAGACAATAACCTTGCACGTGCTGCACACCCCTCGCACGTGTACCTCTGAAACTTTATTTGAAACGCGAGGAGACGGGCATGAATAGCTCTCTCTCTCTCTCTCTCTCTCTCTCTCTCTCTCTCTCTCTCTCTCTCTCTCTCTCTCTCTCTCTCTCTCTCTCTCTCTGTTTTTGTATATATTTAGCTGCCTGTCCAATCTTTTTACTTGCTTAAAGGCATTGAAACAATGGGAAGGCAGCCTTGTTGTGATAAGGTTGGACTAAAGAAGGGACCCTGGACGGTTGAGGAAGACAAGAAACTCATCAATTTCATCCTTACTAATGGCCAGTGCTGTTGGAGAGCTGTTCCTAAACTTGCAGGTCTATTGTTTATGAAATCTTGGGGTTTTGATTGGTTCCTTTAGTTTTCCCAAGTGTTCAATTTTGAGTTGTTTTAACTTATTTTCTTTTTGGTTTCAGGATTGCTTAGGTGTGGAAAGAGTTGCAGACTAAGATGGACAAACTATCTAAGACCAGACTTGAAGAGGGGAATGTTGTCAGATTTAGAAGAGCAGATGGTCATAGATCTCCATGCTCAGCTTGGAAACAGGTTGAGCTTTAACGAGGTTTCCTTTTAATGCATGCTTATAATAAAAAGATTGTTTGCATAATATATAGTAATTTGGGGATTGTTAAATGGTTGCAGATGGTCTAAGATTGCTGCTCATTTGCCTGGGAGGACAGATAATGAGATTAAGAACCACTGGAACACCCACATCAAAAAGAGGTTGAAAAAGATGGGCATCGATCCTGTGACCCACAAGCCCATGTCACCTGTTCATAGTCAACCAAACAATACTACCTCCATAACACCAAATGAAGAAAAGAGAATCTCTTCTGTTTCATCATCCTCCTCCACCTCCATCGCATGGACAGAAAAACTCCTAACTGCCCATGGTAATCAATCCCATTCATCTGTTTCAACAATGACAGAGGAGAGAAGCATCAGCAGTGAGTTTGTGGAATCCCCATTTGTTCCTATTGTTGGTGATCCTCTTTTAACGCCCTGTGGCAGTTCCTTCTTTTCTATTGACGAAATCCCTCTTCTTGAGCCTCATGAGATTTTGGGCAACTACCATCCCCCCAGTTCTACCTCATATGCTTGGAATAATCCTAATAACTGCCTTGATCCATGCCAACAACCACCATGTTCATTAGAGTCTTCATCGTCAACATCATTAGGGGTGAACAGGCATCAACTTGAGCTACAACAATGGAGAAACAGCGATGAATCTCTATTGCAATATGAGTTGCTAGAGATGGGTAACGTGTATCTTTGGCATAGTCAAGACATTGATGACGTTAGCTTGTGGGGATTGAACATGCAGGCGGTTTCCTCCACTATGAATCAAGAAGACGAGAATTTTGCATTGGATCCTTTCAGTAATCCACATCTGAGAACGCTCTTCTGAGTTGGATCCCACATTAAAACCATCACCACCATGATGAAATTCATGCATGTAACTAGTTCCTTTCGTGGCTCTGTAATACTTATCAGTTATCAGTGGGAATAAAGAGAAGCAAAAGGGAAAAGAGGAAGGTAAAGCATAAAGATATCCTTTTGTCTGTGGGTTTCTCGTGCAGATATGGGCTTCTGCTTTGATCTTTTAAATTTCATAGTTTTCATCAACACAAAGGACTTGTACTGTAATGAGGAAACTGAATGCAAGATCCCATTTTCTATTTCGGTTGTTTCATGAAGTACTTACTGATCTAGAGTAAGACATACGAACGCCGATGATCTGTACCGGGGACAAACTGATAAATTCCCTCTTGCTTTGATGTGACATATAGCATAAAAACTTGGAAAGCATTGTGACATTCGCAATGCTGACGCTTGCTGATTTCATTATTGTTCCAGTCTTCGAGAAACAACCATCTCTCTCCCTCCCAACCCACACACATATATAAATATATATATTCATTTAAATATATTCATTGTTTATAATAAATAAATATATATATAATACTATTTACTTTTTTATACTTTACATTTAATCTCAAACATCCAACAATTGATACCATAAAGTCATATTAAGCATGAATTAGATGTGCGAGTGAACACATATGTGTGAGTCTGTCTCTGTACACGCACTGGCCCAACGAGAACTAAACTCTGATCGACTTGTAATGGCTGGGTTCAAATTTGTCTTCGCCCCGGTGAAGTGAATGAGCATGTGTTTCTCTTCCATCATCACTATGCATTACATGCTCCCTTTTACTTCAATTTACTATGTACTTATATATATATATATATATATATATATATATATATATATATATATATATATATATATATATATATATATATATATATATATATATATATGTGTGTGTGTGTGTGTGTGTGGTGAAATTAGATGATTCTCATTTTGAAAACAAGTGGTTATACGCGCTCATTATTTTTGGGTGACATGAGTTTAATAAAAATACTTATTTTGAGGTGATGTGAGCGTAATAAAAATGTATTTTGAGATATTTTATTACACTTATGCCACCTAAAATCAATGACTGAGTAGGTTTCAACATGAGTAGGATCTAGTTTTCTTTTATATAGAGAGATATTAGGTGCTCACTACCGATGATGTTCACTCATGCCCGATTACCACTTTTGGAAGATATGAGTGTAATAATATTATCTATTTTAAAATTTTAAATTACAATCATACCACCAAAAGCTAATATGTAAGCGTGAGTGAGCATCTCAAAGGTAGATAGTTTTTAGTTTATATATAGAAAAATCATAAACTACTTATAGATGTTGACATATTACTTTTTGGTAGGATGAATATAATTTAAAATTTTAAGTTTTTAAAAAAGATTAAAAAACAACATTATTATATTCATACCCTATAAAATCATAATAATAGACAGTGCCAATGATGGACTGAATATGATCACTTTATATATATATATATATATATATATATATTGGAAGGAGAAATTTTGTGGGGTTGAGCCATAATTGGAGATAGGATATGGATTGCATTCAGCCGATCATTTTGAGGATGGCATATGGACAGCACTATCTGAAAGGCCCAGATCCAGCCAGGCATACTTTATTGGGTCTTCACTTTCATTATGGCATTCAGAAAGTTCTATCTAGAGCTGGCAAACGAACTGAGCCACCTGTTCGATCGGCTCGATTTGAGTTGCAATGAGTTCGTTAAGCTACACGGTGAACAATGCATGTCTGTCTCAGCTTGGTTCGTATGAGCTCTTTACAAGCTCAACGAGTAGAGTAATTTATTCTTATACAAGCTCCTTCAGTGTTTTCTCTTGTTTTACAATCTGTCTCATTAATCAATCCTCATTCGAGCGCATGGTATCAACGGCGCCGAGATATGCTCAGTCGAATTTCTGAGAACTTATGTTCGTCATCTAAACTTCTTCAGATTTTTCCTTTGAGAACCAGAACCAGAGTTCTCTAATACACTCTATGTCACATCTAGTTCCACTAGTCGTATCACACGAATGCCATTGGAATTGTGTCGTTACTTCTTATGATAACAATGGTTTATCAAGTCTTTCAATTTTACTAGAAATTATATGAAGAAAAATGTGTTACTTTTATGCCGAGAAATTGAATCTCTACTTAAAAATTATATGTAAGGTGATAACAATGGTTTATCGAATCTTTCAATTTTACTAGAAATTATATGAAGAAAAATGTGTTATTTTATGCCAAGAAATTGAATCTCTACTTAAAAATAATATGTAAAAAGTATACATTTAAGTTTAACAAGAAGATCATGTTCTGCTTGTCTGACTCCGCTTGTCTTTTTGGTTCATGTTCACTCATTCATCTTGTGCTTTTGGTTCGTATTAGCTCGTATAATAAGATACATAAAACCTTTGTGTGTGTGTGTGTGTGTGAATGTATGCTGGAAAGCCATTTTAAACCAACCAATTTGATGGGTTTATCAAATGTTTCAATTTTACGGGAAATTGTATTAAAAAAGATTTTTTTATTATGTCAAGAAATTGAATCTCTACTTAAAATTATATGTAAAAAAAATATAAATTTAAGTTTCACAAGCAGCTCATGTTCAGCTTGTCTAACACAGCTTATGTTTTTGCTTGATGTTCACTCAGCTCAAACGAAATAAGCATGGACCTTTACAAGCCCTATTTCTAACTTAAGGGTGCTGTCCTTCAAATCCTTGGCTGTCTTATCCTCTGTTTTATCCTATTTTTTTATGGGTTTTGAATCGAATGTCTCACGTATAGTTAAAAACCCATTTACTTTGGTTTAGTAACTAATGAAAAACTACTAATCCAATCCAAATGGATTCAATACTAAATATTTCCTTGCCCAAATCCATATCCAAGTGCATCATATAATCGGGGCTTAATTAAATGGTTTTTATGCACTATTGAAATGTTTTGTAATGGTTAAACTCTACCTCTTATTTATATGGTATTAGGTTTAACTAATCCTTCAATTATGACTTCATGTTCAACTTTGGAATTAAATAATTCCGACTAACTTTTTCTTTCTTTCTTTCTTTCTTTTTGCAAGAGGATGACAAAGCCTCTCTCACACACATGCACCCTCTAGGAGTCGAGCTCCCCACCAGCAGCAACGTCCTGCAATAACCCTCCGGGTGCTATCTTTCTCTTTTAAATTAAGGTGTTTCTAGCATTTTCTACAAGTGTATCCACACAAGTTCAACCCAATTCTTCTTACACTATGGGCTCAATGAAATCTCCATAAACTTTTTTCTTTTACAACTAAATTACATTATCTCTCCGTCTAGTATGGAAAAGGCTTAGTTGTTGTTGTAAATTACATTATCTCATGTCATCAATTTGTCTCGTTCACGATCCATAATGCTCGTCCATGGCCGATTCATGTTCTATTTATTAAATCATATGAGCTAAACATGAACATGGTACGTTCGGCTTGATTTGACTTGTGAAATCTCATTAAATGACATTAACTTTTAGGTTTTACTTAAACCATGCCTTCAATAATTAGGGTATTGAGGTGAACGAAGGCCCATTCTTATTTAATTTTTTCACAAATGAAGGGTTAGGTGTATAAGAGTCCTTTTATTTAGGGCACCTAAGCAATACCTCTTATAAAAGGATAAGAAATTGTTCATGAATATGTTGAAAGGAGGGCTGCTCAAACTCTCACTCAGAGTGTTGGCTCAATGGCAGGGCGCTCTAACATTGTTGTTGTCGGTGGGGAGTTCGACTCCCATAGGATGCATGTGTGGGTGTGTGCATTAGGCTTCAGCCTCCTCTTGTAACAAAAAAAAGGAGACTGCTCAAACTCATTTGTAGAGAAAACGAAATGAGCAATGAACAAGGGTTGTTCGGGTTGTTAACCACTCCTAATTTTTGTGGTCCATTCTTAAATTGTATTTTTAAAAGACGATTTGAGTTTGGCAGTCATCAAATGCTTCACGGCAACAGAGAAAACTCCTATAAAGAAGAGGGCTGATCCGCCCTAAACCGAAGATAAAACACCCTGAAGTGGTGGATCTACATTGAAGCGAGGAGGAGCAGGGTCGGCCGCTTCACCTGAAATTCGGAAAACGAATGAAAAAGTTATAATGGGATTAAATCCATCGTTACTATACATAGTTCACTCCACCTTTAAGAGATTGGCACCACTCCAAAAAGAAATCTAGATGGGACACCGGCCGACTTTGATGTAGTGCAGCTTTGCACAAGCTAGAAAATGTAAGAGAAAGTAACCCCACTAGAATTAGCAAGATTGTCTCATCTCATGCAACTCCAACCCAACTCAACTCAAAATATACCCCCAACCAGATTAAGTTTGGGTTCAGATACGAGGATAAAGTGGCCCAACCAATAATGCACACATGCATGCACACACACATATGAAGAGTTCTTTGCCCTCAATTGAGTGGTTTGTATGATCCCATCAATTTAACCACTAGATGTCATTTTTCATCATCATCCACTATTTTTCTGCTCCTCAAAACTGTCGTTCACCAGTGAAACACATTATTAACATCAAAACCACTTTAAAAACTTAAATATTTATACATATAAGTGGTTTTGGTAGTGGTGATAGTAGTTTTGATGGATGGTTCAATTCATTGGAGAGAGGTTAAATTCATGGATTCAATCCTAGAATCGAACCGAAGCGAATGGAAAAAAATTTGCGGAAGAAAAGTTTAGTACTGTATTGAGAAGGCAGACAAAGCGAGAGGATCCATGACAGCTATAAAATGAGTATGAACAAATCATATCTTTCTTGGACATTTGTCCTTTATCATATTATTAATATCTGATATGTAGTAATTGACCACATGATGTTAAATTAATTTTTTTAGAGGGAGGGTATTGTTGATGATAGTCTTTAGACAAAAAGTAGAAACTTTATTGAGAACCGAAAGTAGAACCGCCAGCTCGATTCTTTTTTTTGCCATGACATGTTTTGGTTCAATTCTCAAAATACCAAAAACTAAAAATAGCAGTTTGATTCGGGTTGAAGCATAGAACCGAACCAAACCGGACCGTGAACACCATTATGGGTATGACGATCTTTCTCAAGAAGGTAGTAATTCTTGTTTTCTTGTGCGTGTATGGGCCTGGTATAATAATGACAGCCCACCAGCTGAAAGGACTTCAAAGTGATTAATGGGACCTTTAAACAGTTTGATTCTTACAATTGTTTCCCAATTTTAGACTTTCATGTGCAAGTCTTAATCCTTGGGGTCAAGGTCTTGGGTGGCCTTTTAGGTGTGGCTTCCTTTGGTAATAAATCCACAGAAGTATACAAGCACGCACACACACACACACATAATGTCATATTGGCTTTTGAAAACCAAAAATTATGATGTGTATATGACGTAAGTTTCATGTCATATATATGGTATATAGCTCCACAAAGTTTCAAAAGCCACATAGAGCCATAATAGTTTTTATTCAGAAGATGAGTTAGGCAAACCATTGAGATCTGTAGTTGATTGTGCATAGACCCATATGCTCTCTGTGCAGTATTTGCAAGTTCTCATTGACTAAGAATTTTAATAGTTGGTTCTTCAAGAAAATTAAATGAATAATTAGCCAATATTCATAGAGATTTCATGTGGCATAACACAAAGCTATCTCTAGTTAAAATTTATTCAGAGTAGTGGAAACCGAGTCTGCTATTGGATAATATGAGTGTTGAGCATCGAGCTTCGAGCGTCGGAGTGGCCAATATAAGCATGACACGCAAGCAGAAGTGTCTATATGACCTAGAAGGAAAACCCAACACTTGAAGCATATCATTTTACATGACAACAAGTTTGTGATTTGAAAACCATAGTTGTCAGCACCAAATTTTGTAAATAGTGTATCAGTATCAGTATCACAGAGGATATTGGTATGCATGTATCATATCATATTGAATATCAGATGATATGATACGTATAATTTTTTATATTTTGCAAAAAACTGTTAAAATAAAATATATTAGAAAAAATAGGAAATGGTTTTGTAACATGCATAATGTCATACATCACATACATGCATAAAAGATAATATTATCTTAATAAAAAAAGTTTAACAAAACTAAATTAAAGTTTTAAGTTACTATAGATTGAGAAGGTCATATTCTCAAAGTTTTAAATTTAAAAATAAACAAAAACATGAAAAACCTACTGATTTTCTCTATTCTTTTCTTGTACTCTTCTCGTACCCATGATGCCATGTATTCCCTCTCTTCTTGCTTTATATATCTTACATTTCTTTTAGTATTTGCATCTTGATTTGTTGAGGCATGGTAGAGCAATGGTATGCATTTATTTTGATTCTAGCTAGATGATGTCTTATACGACTAACTGCACTATGTATGACATTCACAAAAATTGCATCTCATCACTGTTTGTTTCCAAACTTCCTTACCGAAGTAGTTCTCAATTCGAATAGAAATAAGGATTGTTAGTCATTGATAGATATAACTAATTTGAGACTTGCCTTTAGAGGAGTGAGTATGAGACCTCTTGGAAAGAGAAAGCGAATAGAAAGGTCAAAGAAAGTAGTCATAGGGGGTTTAAACAAAAGCTTGAGCTTCAAAGCTTTTGAAAATTCTATATTATATCATACGATACAAGAGTCTTATCGCATCATATCATACAGTACGGTATGACCCGACACGATAACATTTGGATACTTGATTAAGGTACCATTATGCGATAGATCATATTTTATCGTACAATACGATTTTATTAATATTAGTCAACACCCAGAACATCAACTTGACAGTAGGGCTCTTTAATGCCCGCTCACAAGGTGGCAAGTTCGATTCAAAAGGATGTATGTGTGCGTGTGTTAGGCTTGGGCCTCCCTCCCACGATAAAAGAAAAAAGAAAAAGAAAACATGGCTAACATGACCGATCATGTGTTTTGACGAAAATAAACTAGGGCTAGTTGATTCCAATCTTGGTAAGTGCTCCATGCGTTGATAAGGGATAGATGGTACATTCTATATTATCTAACATTAAAATGACTTTATTAATGATTTACATTTAATTTATTTTAAGGTTCATAATTTCCACTCCGACCTGTTCACAGTTGAGGTCAAGAGCTCGTCCTCGATATGGGCCAGGACAATTTTACTGTGGAGTGGGTTTGAATCAAGTTTAGGATAGGCCCACTCGGTGTACTTATAGATACAACAAGTTTTTTTATATGATTGAAAAGAAATAATAAAGAATAATTTAGTTCATATTGAGTTAATTGTCAAAATAACACATGATAAGACTTATGAGAAAAGACTTAGTTGTTGCTCTAATTGCACTTAAATATTCAAGCATTATTGTGTTTGTGTTGACTGTTTTTTTGTGGATTATGAACTAAAACTAATTGTTGAACCTGTTTTTCTTTAAGTTAATCATAATTACTTATTTTTTTTTTTTAAAACAGGTATTTACATAGTGGAGAGCATGAGAGGGACATAGATACGTTGTAAGAGTGATGTACAGGTTGGGTCCCATTTATCCTCAAGGAAATCGATTAGTTGGATCGATTGATTGCTTCTTGAATTCGTCTGAAATTGATCTTCTCGTCCAAATCTTGCAAGAGATTTTCTGGATTCTGATTTTTTTCTCCATTTTCTTATCTTGGAAACTCGAGAGATTTCCCCAATTCGGGTTTTCGTGTTCTTCCTCTGTAGTTTGCATTCTAAGACACTGCTCCAAGTCCCACGCATTCTTTTTTTTGGAAGTTTTCTTCGAATTCGGTTTCTGAAGGTTCTTTGTGGAGTTGGTATGTTGGTTGGTTATCCGGTTTTAATTCGCTTGAATTCGGTTTCTGAAGGGTCTCCAACGAATTGATTTATTGTTTGATAATTTAGTATGAATTCGGTTGACTGTGGTTTCTGCAGAGTCTCCGAGGAGTTGGATTCTTGTTTGATTATTTGGACGAATTCGCTCGAATTTGGTCTCTTAAGGGTCTTGAACGATTTCGTTTGTTGTTTGATTGGTTTGAATCGTTCGAGGAGTTGGCTTATTGCTTGATTACTTGGATTGAATTCGCAGGAACTCAGCTTTTGAAGGCGCTTTGAGGAGTTGAATTCTTGTTTGATTATTTGGTTTGAGTTTGCCACATGGATGATGTGAAGGATAAATTCAAGGATATGATGAAGAAGATGAACAATCCCTTCCCTTCTTCTTCTGGGAAATTCAAGGGTCAGGGTCGTGTTTTGGGGTTTTCCTCTGGTACCACGTACCAGGATCGTATTGATTCTCTTCAGAATCATGCAAGCAAGCAGAAACCTACTGCCCTTAAGGGCTCTGAGATCAAATCTCGATCACCAACCGTGGAAACCAATGAGCCTGTAACACAGTCTGTTGCCAACAGCATCAATACTGCAACAAAGAAAGACTGTTCTGGGTGTAATTCGAACGGATTCGATCCATTCAGTACATTATTTGCTTCCGCGGAAGGCTCTCGAAGTGGTAATTCAGTCGATTGTTTTGATTGCCCTATTTGTGCTAGATCGTTTAAGTCCGAGGAGGAAATAACAATTCATGCTGAGATTTGCTTGGGTGATTCAAGTGTTGATCGGGAGTTTGGTGCTTTAGCAAGTGGTAATGATGAAAGGATGGAGTCTACAAACAAATGTGCGAACTCTGTTGGTGTGTTCATGTCAGGAGGTCCATCTAAAGAGACAGTAGAGGTGATCCTTAAGCTTTTGAGAAATATTGTAGGTGACCCCGGTAATGAGAAGTTTAGGCGAATAAGAATGATGAATCCGAAAATCTATGGCACTGTTGGTTCTGCTTTAGGAGGTATGGAGTTGTTGGAGTGTGTTGGTTTTAGGTTACAAGAAGAGAATGGAGAGATGTGGGCCATGTTGGATATGCCCAATGACGATCAGATTGTATTTATCAAGGAAGCAATCTCATTGTTGGAACGTTCAAATTTTAGTGAACAATCATCCACAGCTTCACTTTCGCAAAAGCCTACAATAGAGCCAAGTAAAGTTGACAGACAGGTAAGATAGTGAGTTCTGCCTATGAATCTCATGCATAACATGTTCCTTGAGTGTTAAACCAATTTGGCTTTGATGCAATTCTTCTTGCTTCTCTAATATCGGCTTATTGATCAGTTTTCACTGTCAAGAAGATTGGAAAGTTTTCTTCTTTGACTTCTTGTTAGGTTCAGTCCGTTATTTGTGTCTTAGTTCACTATTATTCTGGCCAATCAATGAATTAACTCAAACTACACTTATTACGATAGTCAGATTAACAACTGAGTGTGTTGTGCCAGTGAACTAACCTTCTAGTGAGCTTGTTTTGAGATCGTAAAGACCACATATATCAAACTATTCATAACTTTACTTGGTCCAGCCACTCGTTGTGCTCCTGTTTGTTTATAAATTATCTGATATTGAAATTGATATGAGCTCATCATATATGAGTGCCACGCATTTTCACATGCATGATGGTGTAAGATTCAGTTTGAGGCTAATCTCTTAATGACTCAAAAGAGGTGCTTGAGTGTGGATCTTAATTGTTAAGTTCACTTTTCATCCACATCTACATATTTTACGAAAAGTTGTTTCACTGTGTATTGAGTTCCTAATAGCCTGTCAACAATATAGGTCCGGGTTTTCTTTGCTGTCCCAGAAAGTGTAGCAGCCAAAATTGATCTTCCGGACTCCTTCTATAATCTTACCGCTAATGAGCTGAAAAGAGAGGTTGAACTCCGGCAGAAAAAGGTTGCAGATTCTCAGCTGCTCATTCCCAAGTCATACAAGGAGAAGCAGGCAAAGATTGCTAAGAAACGATATGCTTCTGCTGTGATTCGAATTCAATTTCCTGATGGAGTGTTGTTGCAAGGTACCTTTCATTCAACAGAGGCAACAACATCAGTTTATGAGGTTGGTGCCGTGGTTATTAATTCCTACTTAACTGTTACCATAATGAATAAATTTGTAAGCCAATGGTAGATTTTCTGTTTTGTATGGAAATTACATTTTCTAGGTTTGCAAAATCTGTGCCTTTTGGTGCATCCGTCTTAGTTATGTTACATAGCAAGGTCATAATGCATGTCGTTTAAGATTTCTGGCAGATTCTAGCATGATCTTTTCTTTGGTATTGATTACAGATTGTGTTCGACTCCTTAAACCGAGAACAAATTGTAATCTCTTTACCTCAGGCATGCATTGGAAAAAAAATGCCGCCTTACTCCTTAAACCGAGGTCTTGGATGTTAGTTATCGCAGGTTTATTCAGAATATTGTTAACTTCACTGCGACTAAATAAGGGAGAAGCTCGAATACGTCAAGCATATTAATTTATCATGGTTATCGTAGTTTTTGGTGTTCTGAACCTTTGCTGCGTACTACTTTAACTCCCACCAAAATTTTAAAACTGAACGTAATAAATCACTTCAATGCCTCCTAGAATCCAACATGCTGTTGTACAAAATAAGAAGGTTAATCTTCATGAATTATATCAAAAGTGGCATGAACCTTACATAGTTGCAAACCTACTATGTTGGACTGAATTGAAAGCTTCTGAATCATCTTTTATGATATTGTATTTTGTTGAAAGATGTCAGGCTAAAGCAATGGTTGCCTACCATTGGTTGAAGATTGCTTGTGTATTTGTAAATGAAAGTTACTGAGGATATATTGACGCTGAATGTGCAAGGAAGTCTTATCTAGCTTGGTTGAGGAGATAAGTTAGCCAACTTTTAAGAGCCCATGAAGGTTTGAAACACGATAGCCTTAGAGCGGAAAAGATTAAAGTTTTCAGAACAAAGTTTTTCATCTTGAAAATGTTTTGGTTTTTTACTTCTTTACATTTGATATGAACTCATGCAAATCTGTAGGATTGCAAACTTAAATTACTGAATTGGTGAAGTTTGGGATGTAGGTCGACAAGCAAATTGATGAATTTGATGTTTGATACCATCAGCTACTGATGTACCATTTTATTTTCTTTCCCAGTTTGTGAGCTCATCACTGAAAGACCCCAGATTGGAGTTTCAACTTTTCCAGCCATCAATGCCTAGAAGTAGATTGATACCCAGAGTTGCAAGTTCTGGTGGACGGATGGCAACTATCGAGGAGGAAGACTTGGTCCCTGCTACTCTTGTGAAGTTCAAGCCAATTGAGACAGATTCTATGCCGTTCACTGGTTTGCGAAACGATCTCCTTGAGATTATGGAACCACTTAATAAAGACTGACATCCGAAGCATCAGCATTATTCGGGATTCATGTCCTGGGAAAAGTCCAGACTGCCATGAAATTCTTCACTGATTGAAAATGGGAAAGATGAATGTGCTTCTCTGTGCCATAAGATTGAGAAATTAATGCTTATTTTCAGATTGTCTACAATTTGATTGTATCAGCATCAGATTAACCTCCTGTCTGTCGTGAGGTTCTTCTTTGCTCATTCTGGGGGGCCTTTGCATAGTCAGAACCATAATAAACCTCTCTCTCCCTCTCTCTCTGATGCACTTGATTTCTTTCATTGTCGTTTATATATTGCGATTTGCTTTACCACTGCAATTATTCCTGTTACTGCACAATTTTGCTAAAACCCTTCTTTTTGCTCTCTGAAGAGTTGCACAAAAGGCCGCAGTTAAGTCGTTCTCGGCCCTCTCCACGATACCTTGGTAAATTGATAACAGTGTGCTGCGTATGATTTGATCCAGGCACCTATCCGAACTGACGGAGAGCTTCTCCCCTCGAATTAAATTTTACTTGAATCTTTGGTCTTTTCTTTCATGGTGGTGCATGAACTAATATTCTCAACCCATATGAGACAGGGTAACCGTGTAGTTAGTGAATCTGCTAAGCAAGCAAGCAAGATTACGTTGGAACTCAACTTTTGACAGGGTTGGTTTATCTCCTCAATACATATCTCAAGAAGCGAGCTTCGGGTCTTAAGGCTAGAACAACGACATTGGTAGGAACTGTCTTTCTGAAACAAAGGCCAGTTTCTCAGAGATCATATTTCCCTTCAGCCTCCCCATTAGGGGTGAGCATCAGTTAGTTTGGTTCCATAACCAAACCAATCCGAATAAACCCAAAATTGATTTTAGTTAATATCTACTAAACAATAAACCAGTCTAGCTATATAATTGAACTGAACCGAATTAATCGGTTAATTGATGGCAACTGATAACCAATATGTGCTTTATTAGACGGTAAAACAAATGCATATTTCCAAACTAACTCATCATCCAACACATTTAATTTTATCTAAGTGTATACAAAACCAGTTACTGCAAGTTCAAGCACAGCAGATGCCCCAACTACATTTACTGCAAACTATTACCAGATTGAGCATGACGCCAATGGTTGGCCGACCAGTTATAGCAAGCTGCTCATTAAAGTCCTAATCATCATAAACTTAACATTAATTACACAACAGTATAAAGCAACCATCCAATTCTCTAAGGTGAACTACATAATATGGCATAATAGTCTATTTATTAAAAGCAGGATGCTGTACAACCAACCACAAGAAGCCCATACAAGTATCAGAATTAGTATTTGTAATGATAATATCAGAAAAAAGATTATAATATGCATTCAAGCATTCATCAACAAAGCCATAAACCACCATTCCTGTCAACTGATATGGAAAGCGTTCCTCACTAGTAACTGATATTGTGAAACTTTGAACTTCAAGAAACCTTGCTGAGTGCATTTATCGCTGAGATTATATTTGTTTGGGCACATGCAACTTTTGCAGATAATTCTTCAGGATCATCCGTGTTGACGTTTGAAAGATGCACGTCAACCTGGATATGAAACAAATAGGTATCAACAGCAAAAGGTAAAAAAAATTTAAGACGATTAAGAATTAAACTAAGGCCCTAATCACACCCTCTGAATATGAGTCTACCGACTCTACCTGCTGACTGAGAGGAATAAGCAACAGCAAAAGGTATTCAGGTTGTTTCTCAGGAGACACATCCTCCATCCCCAGCATCCCTATTGCCTGTAAGAATTGCAAGACTTAATGAGTGGAATCAAGGAAACAAAATCAACTGTGGACATATGCAGCAATTGTAGGTAAGTTTTGATGAATAAAACCACATGTTGAATACGTTGTGGCCATGATAGGATCCTTTACAATATCCTGCAACCGTAATGAAAGAAAGATACCTGAAAAGGCAGGTATAAATTCTTTGTATATATCACAAAGAAACTTCAAACCAACTTAAGTAACAGGTTCCTCGAGTCTCTGTCTTTCTGCTGCTTGAAAATCTTACATGCTGAATGGGTCTCTTGTGTAACATGTACAATAGTATAAGGCTTTTGATCCTTAGTTGATTTAAGTAAAGAAAGAGTAATAGTATAGTATGAATTGCTTACATGAAAATAGCCGTTCGCTGTTTTTTTAAAGCTTTCACGATAACATTCGCAAACGTCTTGGTTATGAAGGACATGTGAAGGAAAAGCTAACTCGATTTTGCCATGTTCCAGTATGGTTCTATCGTTTATCTTGGCAAGGCTCTCTTTTATTATCTTTTCAGTGATTTCCTTGTTTCTTATTGTTGTTTCACCAAAGTATTATTGTTGCATTTCAATTTGAAGTGTTGTTTCACCACTTGTTTCTTATTATTTGTCTTGGCAGGCTGAAAACATTCTTACTATTTATGACGTTCCAAACATTTGGCACATACCTCTGAAATTATGGGTACGTTAGTTGTTTTGAAATCTTATGCTAGTGAAATGCAGCATTTGATTTCTCTTCTGTTTCGTGTTTTATGTGTTTAGGCTGCAGAGAGTGAACTGCAGCGTTTGAACTTGTGGCAGGGTAACTGCTTGATTATTTTGAGTGCTTCAGTGATTCAACAATTCAGCATGCGTCCTTGTTTGGTTCTATATATATGGTTTAATTGTTTCCTCTCCAATTCAATGAATCAATGGATGCTTAATGCTAAAATTCTCTCTTGTATATGGTGTAGCTAAGCTATTGCGTTGTACATATAGAAATTGGCTCGATTCACATATAAAATGCAATGTGATATTCCTATCTTTTCGTGATGTAAATTCATACAATGTAGGGATATTTAATTTATTTGTGATACATATAGGGATATTAAATTCATGCAATGTAATTTAATTCATACAATTAGGGATATTAAATTGTGTTGTACATATAGAAATTTCCTTCTTCCATTTCCTTTGGAAGCTGATTGCGAATGTCTGGAAAAGGATGTTCAGCATTGTGAATATGTTGAGAAATTGATCAAAGCTTTTGTTTCTCTTGCTTCTACTTCATTGCTTGTCTGTCTATGTGCCACTTTGCTGTTTATGTGAGCTCCTCTTATCATAGGACATAATCTACTGCTAAGAGTCTAAGACTATAAGGTTGGGTTGCCACTAACCTAATCACCAAAAGTAGAACCATTGGGGCGAGAGCTCATCAGCAATGATTTTTTATCTATGTTTGGAGGTGGGCTTCCCTTTAGTAGTAGCTCATTTGAGACCCCTGCTTATGTTAATGAGTTTGTTTATGTTTTAGTCAAAGTAAAGGCGATGCATAAGGATTCAGCAGCAGATTAGCTTGAAAACCTTTATTGGAGTCCAAACCGAATAACTGAGCCGAACCGAATCAAATGACTTCGGTACGGTTTTATTCAGTTACCTGTCAAAATCGGTTTGGGTATAAATTTATTTATATTTTCGTGTTCCATGAATGCATCAAGAATATTCCCATCATGGAGCTTTATTTTTTTAGAGGCAATAGTGACCTACGAAGACAGTGGGACTTTCTTTCACCTTGCCATTTGGAGTCGACACCTAGAAAAAAATTGGCGGTCAGCTACGTTAGATGTTGGAATGCACTCAAACTTATTAAAGAAAAGGAAATTCTGACCAAGAAGAATCGTATAAGAATCTAATTCTTTCCATCTTCAGCACCATTGCTAAGGGAAAGGAAAGTGTTGCAGCACCATATCATGCTGTGTGTGCAGGAAAGCATGCTATATTAAAGCAACGCAAACAAAGAAGTGAAGATGTGATTACTCTGCTACCTATGATGGTCCGCTTGGTCCCTGTTACAATTACCAAAGGGTACTGCATCAAGATACATTCAGTACTATCTTACCATAGGAGAGAAACGGTCTGTAGTATCTTACCATAGGATGATGAACATATTGCTGGAATAAAAAAAAGCAAGTTTTACATATATGCTCAAGGCAGAGTTGGCAGATGAAATCCAACAAACCATTCTAAATTTCTAATCATGATAAACAAATCAACCGTATCATTTGGGTAAATTCTTTGCTGGCTATGAGTTTTGGCACCATGGTAACACCTAGGAGACTCAGACTTCATAGATGTGCAGCTTTCTCTCGGCAAATAATTTTGCTAAAATCAAATTAGCTGCATTTTATTATTTCTATAAAGAAATACTGACACAAAATTTAGCTGGGCAAGATATTCTTTTCTCTTCTTTCTTTCTCTACTAGCTTTACTCTTGGCTCTCTTGGCTTCAAACTGTTAGCAGGGAGCCCTTTCCCTGGCCTTCTCAGCCTGCAACTTGTGAACGCTTGCCATCAACAGACACTTGTTCTTGAAGACATTACCTTTCACTTTCATGTAATATCATGGTAAATGTGCTTATCAATCTTTTCAGACTTCCTGTATTTGTGCAACAAACAACAAAGAACTTGCATTTGTCTCATCCACAGAACCCTTGTTGGTAGGCTTGCCCCCTTTGTACCCTTGCCTTTTCCATGACCTGAATGTCATCCCTTTTGCTTGGTCTCCAAAGCCCAACGAGCTCGAGAACTAGAATGGATCTTTGATGGCTTCCTCATAAAAAATCAATAGTTTACCAGCTTCCTAACGTTTTTCCATACAGAAACATCATCTTTCAGGGTGCTAAACACAAAAGTAATTCATACCCAGAAGTAATTGAACTTCAAATTTCACAACGGACAGAAAGGGATTAGACTAATTGAGCATGAACAACAAGGAATACTTTTAACTTTTAAGATGTCAGAATAAAGTGAGTAATCATATTTCAGAATAAGCAACATGAACTAATAATCTGTTAGTATCAGATAACCAAAAAAGTTTGTAACATAGAGAAGAAACTGTTTCCATCGAGGGGATGATGAGACTAGTCTTTGCCCTCAGCAGTTACTGGCTACGTGATCATGAAGCAGCACTTCAAGGAAAAATGAGAGTTCCTGAAGATAAGATGTTCGTTTTAAATACTTGGGATTCTCATGAAATCGAGTACTTGGTGAACGGAAAGGGAAGAAAGAGATTGACCCAAACATGAGCCTGGGTATTAGGTGAAGGTCTGCAAAAGTTCCGTTTTCCAGTTTTTAGGATTTCATAAACTTGAAAGAGTGTAAGACAAGAAAAATTGATGTCTGAATTTGGAAATAACTGTACATAACTTATCTGTTTCATGAAAAGTTGAAAACTTCTGATACTAAGACACGAGAATCTTTTGAATACGATTAACATAGAGCACACCAAAAGATACATGGAAGGGAAAGAAATTATTCAAAAGAAAAAAGGTATAAGAAAGTACGTTCTTATATAACTAGTGTGAGGTAATAACTCTAAGTCTCATCCAAGAATAAATCCTTTTGTTACAGGGGCTTCACATAAAACAGATAAGGCAATGAATCAAAAACGTAAAAGGAACAAGCTTCTTTCATGTATGTGCCCAAATCAGATGAGCATTCAAACTTGTATGACCAACTTTTGCACAGTCTGCCACAATGTTACCTCAACAATCATAATTCCCAACATGAATCTATCACCCCGATTAACAAGACATAAATCAACCTTTGACAAGAGATAACGAGGTGTTCACTATGTGTGACCATGATAATCATAATACGGAATTCATACGGACCAAAACGTAACCAACCAAAGTAGGCCAAAGTAAGCACTACCCACAAGCACAATTTACGTCAAATGTCTAAAACGATAAGAAGGCTGTGCCTGTGTGTGTGTGTATCACAGAGAGAGAGAGAGAGAGAGAGAGATAGTATACTGGAGTTGGCCATGAATATCTCGCTTGTTTCAATTGGGTCGAGCCACATTTTGGCTTTCCCACACTTGAGCACGCTAGTGGCCAGCGCTTCTGAAGCTTCAGAGAAACCATAGTGCCTAAACGGCCGCCCTGAGACTGTAAGGACGGTGGCCTCTATCGGGATTAACGAGGGAAGGGGTCGCCTTCTCCTCGCCGGCACGACGACCGGCGCGTCGCACAAGCAGGAGACAGGGGATGCAGTGAACCGGGGTTCACTTCAGCCGTTAATCTTCACCGTGCAGGATCCTGGCCTGTAGCGCCGTCCACCCTGCCGCAAGCCTTCTTCGCTACAACCGCGCCCCTGGAGCGAGAGAGGGATTCTCGAGGGGTTCCACCTCCCTCTCTCCGGCTGGTTGATGGCCTATCACGCTCACCCACACACTCATGGTCGAGAGAATAGAGGAGAAGAGAAAGAAGACGGCCATGGCGATGAAGGGAGGTTCTCAATGTTATTATCATAGTTAGTAAATAAATCCACACCCCAAATTAGTATGGGTACACCCTGTTTCATCTTTCCCCCACCCCCCAGTGTTTACGAGGACACACCACTTTCTCTCCGTGCTGCTCTCATGATACGGGGACTAATATGAGCCCGCTTACCGTCACCCTTTTCCTTTCTCTTTGCTTCCTATAGCGAGAACCTGCCACTGAAACCAGCCATCCCTTTATCTCTCTCTTCTCTTGCTATCGGTATCCGTCGGTTGTCGTTCTTCTCTCTTTCTCCATGCTTTCTCCACTCTTTCGTATCACCGATGCTCGTCATCGTCTTGCTCTACTCTTCTCCCTTATCCCCCTTTTTTTCACAGCTACAATAGAGAAATAGATGGGTCAGACCTACGTTTGTAGTCGATCCATATCCAAATCCAAACGGTTTTGGTAATAGAATCGGGATTTGATAAGAGAATCGGGTGGTCCAAGTTCAAGAAAATGAACCCAACCAGATTAGACTAGACATGCCCGACCTGGAACAGGTGCAGCGGCTAGAAGCAAAACTGAACCAAGCTAGAAATCGTTAAAACCAGAACCAGATAATTAGACCCAAAACCAAAACCAAATTGAGGCCTGGCTTGGCTATGGTTCTCTTCCTCCAATCGAATCACAACCAGTTCAAACTACACGCAATTCTTTTCCATCTTTTTTCGACATGATCGATGGCTAAGGACTGTAACCAAAACCATGTGGAACATGGTTCGGTTAGGGTTCATGGTTTTGGTCGAACCAGAACCAATTTCGGGTTACCTGAAACCGGCCATGTCAAAGCGAGAGCCCCTTCATGAATCTCTTCAA
Source organism: Brasenia schreberi (assembly GCA_036023115.1). NCBI lineage: Eukaryota > Viridiplantae > Streptophyta > Magnoliopsida > Nymphaeales > Cabombaceae > Brasenia > Brasenia schreberi. The sequence goes on from JAYKKT010000075.1 coordinate 25,633,317, forward strand.
GTGGGATTTGAATCAACCCACCATTGAGTTAACAACCAACCACTGTATCACTGAGCCATTGAGGAACAAAGGGAGATTAGATCTCCTAGAGTTTTAATAGCTGTTGTCCACCCATGTTCAATATAAGTCTGAAGCTTTAACTCTTAGAACTTCTTAGCAGTGACTCTGTTCCATGCTTCATTACATAGGCAGCTTCAAGGGGCTCTATTTCGTTATAATCCAACCATATTCCAATTCCATTCATTTTGCATTGCATATCTTTTCCTCTATTCACACGCTATCAAGGGTTTCATATTCGAATTATGATCTAAATTCTATAAGACAAGCTTGAGTCAGATTTCTTCTTAGACTTCGTATGGTAGAGAATCAATCGTCCTAAATCCCACTTTGCAGGATCTAAATTCGGCCAAATGCTCATTACTACAAATCTTTTGCACTCATTCCCTCTGGTTGTTGACATTTCAACTGTTGATCTTTACTTGGGAAGGAATTCAATTTAGTCACACTGAACTTTCCTTTTCCTAGGGCCATGTTGATGGCCAAGCTGAAAGTTGGTGAAAGCAGACACTTTTTATGCAGACCTTTTTGTTTTTGATAAGTCACCTGGGTTTAGACAGACCTTAATAGATATGAACCCCCAGACTAACACGACTTCCAAGTTGAAGGTTCTTTTGAATTGACCCCCAAGATGCAAGGAGCTGTAGTTCATTCTGCAACAGTTTTGCATATTGAGAGAACCAAGATTCATCATTTTTAAATAGTGAACACCACAAAGTAGGTTCCTTTTGTAGCGATGCTGTTTTAGTTGGACCTAGGTTCCTTGATTGTGAGCTGCAGGTATAGTTTATAGTCTCTATGGTATCAGATCGGTGCAATCACATCGCCCTGCGATGGGGTTGGACCGCATGAGATCAGAGCTCATTGTGCCGTGTGCACAAATCACTGGGTTTGTTTGGGATGGTGCGCATGCACGGATGCAACGTGATTAATTCAGGAACATGGTTATTTCATCTAGATATAAAACTGCTATAAAATTTGTTAAGGAAAATAGTCTTGGTATGTAATGAGAGTCAAGTCATGTAAATAAGTCCTGTCTTATGTTAGTTTGTCATTTTGAGTCTTATGTCTTCTTAAAAATAATTAATTCTAAGTAGGAGTAGATTAGGAAATTAAGTTAGAAGAGGGTATTAATATGTGATTAGGGTTAGAGAGTAGGAATAAGCAAGAGAGGGAGACGGCTGCCAGGGTGAAGCCGATTTTGGGCTTAAGGCAGATTGGATCTGCCATTCATTGTAAGTTCCTTTTGTTATGTCTATTGGAATGTTATAGAAATATTTTACCATTCACAACATGGTATCAGACGTCCAGCAGCCTTTCCTGCGATTATGTGTTTGCTAGCCTCCCTGCGATCCTGTCTATTGCTAGCCTCCCTGCGATCAGACGTCCAGCCGCTTGTCACTTCTCATCAACCTTTTGGAAGGCCGATTCCATCTTGCAATCTGTTCGCAGTCACCCACCTTCACATCGCTTCCGCCATTTTGCAGCAATCTGACAAGCAGCTCGCATCACTCCATTGATTTGTGATACACGTTTTTTTTAGCTGCTCCATTTTTTAACTTGTGACGCGTTCCATTTTTTGGTGTGGTTGTCCTTGCAAGTTCTCTTAGTGCAGCTTGACTACTGCCCTTATACTTCGCATCTCATTCGTCTGTAATGGCTGACAAAGGTACAGGCATTGATCTTTCTTCTCCTCACGGTGAATCCTCTAGTTTCTTTGAAAAAACGGAACCTCTTCAGATTACCACGACTAAACTGGATGGACGTAATTACATGGAATGAGCACGCTCTGTGGAACTCGCCATTGTAGCAATGGGGAGATGAGAACATTTGATGGGTCACTCCTCCATTCCAACGCCCCATGACAGTATTTATTTCACCTAGAAACGCGAAGATGCCTTACTCTCATCATGGTTGCTCTAGTCCATGCTTCCATCCATCGCCAAAACGTTTATGTTTTTAGATTCTGCCCATGCCATTTGGTATGCTGTTGCTGAGGCTTATTCTCAGAAAAAGAATGTTGCCAAAGAATATGAGATTCTGGAGCGAATCAAAAAATGCAAACAAGCCAATCGATCTATTAGTACATACTATGCAGATCTTCGTGGTCTTTGGGATGAACTTTTTTACTACACGAATATCCAGTGTTCTACTTGTTATACTGAACGACAGGTTGCCCTTGAAAAGAAGAAAGTCTTTGATTTCTTGTGGGGAGTAAATCCAGAATTTGAATCAGTCAAACTGAATATCTTAGGCCGAGATGAACTGCCATCTTTGGGCACTATTTACTCATTATTAATCAGAGAAGAAGACCGCAGAAATCTTGAGAAGGATCAGCTTCTTACCCCAGACCAACATGCACTTCAGGTTAGAGAAGACAGTTCCACTTTTCGTAGCCGAGGCGGTCTTCCAAGTCGTGGTCATGGCCGTGGACGCCCTCCTCCAGAAGATAAACATAAACTGATCTGCTCCCATTGTAGTAAATCGCATCATACAAGAGAACATTGTTGGGAATTACATGGTAAACCCGATTACTATCGCCCTCGAAATCCTTCAATTCACTCTGCAGACAGTTCCACTCCCAGCACTGATGGCCTTCAGGCGATTCTCAAACGCCTCGACGGTCTTGAACAACGATTCTCTGCACAAGCCTCTGCTCTTCCCACCCAAGCCACCATCGGGCAGGCTACACATACCGTGACGGGTACTCCCTTCTCTTCTTCCACTTCGAAAACTTGGATAATTGATTCAGGGGCTACAGATCATATGGTTGACGACTCCACTTCTTTTTCCACTTACCAGACTCTTACAGATCCGGCCCCCATTAAACTGGCCGATGGTTCTCTTACTTACATGATTGGACAGGGCAGTGTCTCTACATGTCTTTCAGATTTATCCTCAGTATATCATGTTCCTAGTTTTCCGCTCAACCTTCTTTCTGTCGGCTCTTTAACTCGTACCTTAAATTGTTGTGTAACCTTTCACCCTACTGGTTGTGTCTTTCAGGATTTGAAGATGGGGAAAATCTTTGGACATGGTAAATTACAGTGAGGATTATACATTCTTGAAGATATATCTCCGCCTCCCCCCTCCTGCAGTATCTCCGCTCTTGATGCAGATATTCGTCTTTGGCATTATCGTCTGGGTCATCTACCAGTCTCCAAAATTTCATATATTGTTCCTCAGTTTCGAGTCCAGTCCAATAAATGTCAGCTACAATGTGAAGTGTGTCAACGTGAGAAACACCAGTGGGTCTCTTATCCGTTAAGTGATTCTCGCAGTTCTCAGCCTTTTGAGCTTATTCATTCTGATGTATGGGGTCCTAGTCCAGTTTACTCTTTGTTTGGTCATAAGTATTTTGTATCCTTCATTGATGATTGTACTCGACTTACCATCGTATACTTAATGAAATCAAAGTCTGAAGTTGCATCTATTTTTCCCATTGTGCATAAATTTATTTCTACTCAATTCCATGCCAATGTTAAAATTCTTCGGTCTGATAATAGGGGTGAATATGTTGCGACTGCGTTAGCCACATATCTCCAAGCCCATGGCATTGTTCATCAGACTACTTGTCCTTATACACCTCAATAGAATGGTCTTGCTGAACGGAAGAATCGTTATATTCTAGAGGTTGCCCGAACTCTTCTCTTTCAAAGTAATGTTCCCACCTTTTATTGGGGTGAAGCTGTTCTTACTGCTGTTTATCTTATAAATTGTATGCCCAGTCATACTCTTCAGGGGGAGAGTCCTATTCATACTCTTGATAAATCCTCCAAACCATTTCATCTTGTTCCTCGTCTCTTTGGGTGTACCTGCTTTGTACATACTCCTCTTCCTCATCATGATAAACTTGTTGCGAAATCAGATAAATGTATATTTCTAGGCTACTCGACCTCTCAAAAGGACTATAAATGTTATGATCCATTGCTTCAAAAGCTATACATTTCTAGGGATGTTACTTTTTTTTAACTGACCCCTTATTATTCTCCTTCCGTGCAAGCTTCTACACCTCCGCCTTGTGTCCTTCCACTAGTTCCTAGTGAGGGGGAGTATCCTGAGCTTGTTGAAGTGCGAATCCACAGCCATACAAAGAGATTCTGACGTATAAGAAAGGACACCGACAGATTGTGTACACTCAAGAAAAACCATGTGCTAAAGAGATTTCTTCTGAATCAGATCATCAAGTACGAGTGGACAATGATCTTGAGATTCCTATTGTTGTTCGCAAAGGTAAGCGTGAATGTACAAAATATTCAATTTCTAATTATGTGTCATATGTCAATACTTCTTAGAACTATCAAACCTTCATTATGAATGCTGAAAAATAAAAGATTCCGTCAAAGTTTGAAGAAGTCATCAAATGCCCCTTATGGAAAGCTGCAATTGACGAAGAGATGAATGCACTGGTTAAAAACAATACATGAACCATCACACAGTTGCCTTCTGATAGACATACAGTAGGATGCAAGTGGGTATTTACTATTAAATATAAGGCAGATGGAACAGTGGAAAGATATAAAGCTAGATTGGTTGCTAAAGGATACAGTCAGTCATATAGCATCGATTATACAGAGACTTTTGCACATGTGGCTAAACTTACATCAATCAGAATACTTCTTAGCATAGCAGCAAATTTGGGATGGGACCTATGGTAATTGGATGTTAAGAACACTTTCCTATAGGAAGACTTAAACGAAGAAGTGTACATGGAACTACCTCCAAGAATGACCAGAAATTTGTCATCTTCTCATAGAGTATGTAAACTCAATAAAGCCATATATGGGTTGAAACAGTCTTCAAGAGCTTGGTTTGATAAATTCAGCAAAGCAGTATGTAGTTTGGGATATAGCAGAAGCCTCAATGATGATACCATATTCTTCAAGAGAGGGACAAAAATATCGATTCTGGCAGTTTATGTTGATGACATTATTGTTACAAGAGACGATTTTGAAGAAATATCAAAGTTGAAAATGAGCCTTCATAAATTGTTTGATATTAAGAATCTGGGCAGACTTAACTATTTCTTGGGCATAGAAGTTCTTTACTCTAACAGAGGTATCTACTTAACTCAGAGAAAATATCTAATGGACCTTCTTGAAGACATTCAAATACTCGAATGTAAACTTAGTAACATTCCAATGGAAGTAAACCAGAAATTTTATAACGGTGACAGTGAAGAATTCAAAGATATCCATAAATATCAGAAGCTAGTGGGCAAGCTTATATACTTAACCATTACTCGACCAGACATTGCTTATGCAGTTGGGATTGTGAGTAGATATATGCATTCACCAATAAAAAATCATATGGATGCAATGTATAGAATTCTTCGATACCTCAAAACAACTTTAGGAATGGGTTTACTCTATTCGAAATCATCAAATTTGAATATTGAACTTTATTCGAATGCTGACTGGGCAGGTTCTTATGATGACCGGAAGTCAACTACTGAATATATTACTTTACTTGAAGTAATATTATATCTTGGAAAAGCAAAAAACAGACAGTGGTTGCTAGATCTACTGCAGAGGCTGAATATAGAGCTATAGCCCAAACAATGTGTGAAGGAAAGTGGATATCTTCATTGATTACTGAATTGGGTTATTCACTTAATCATCCTCTAACCTTATATTGTGATAGCAGTGCAGCAATTCAGATGGCATCTAATCCAGTATATTACGAAAGGACCAAGCATATAGAAATTGACTGTCACTTCATCAGAGAAAAGATATCTAATAGAGAATTTTAACTGGAGTATATTCATACTTCCAAACAGAGGGCTGATTTTTTGACTAAAGCTACTACCAGCAAAATATTAAAGGAGACCTTATCCAAGTTGGGTGTCATCAACATTTTCCACCCAACTTGAGGGGGAGTGTTAAGGAAAGTAGTCTTGGTATGTAATGAGAGTCAAGTCATGTAAATAAGTCCTGTCTTATGTTAGTTTGTCATTTTGAGTCTTATATTCTTAGAAATAGTTAATTCTAAGTAGGGGTAGATTAGGAAATTAAGTTAGAAGAGGGTATTAATATGTGATTAGGGTTAGAGAGTAGGAATAAGCAAGAGAGGGAGACGGCTGCCAGGGTGAAGTCGATTTTGGGCTTAAGGCAGATCTGCCATTCATTGTAAGTTCCTTTTGTTATGTCTATTGGAATGTTATAGAAATATTTTACCATTCACAACAAAATTCACATACGTCGCTACTGGATCTACATTTCCAAATATTCAGCTAAATATGGTTGCAATATTGTTCATGAGGACTTGAAAGTTACATACGCATACAAACACATGCAATAAATACAAGCAAAAGAGAGCTTTCAACTTTACATATCATTCCAGCTACAGGACAACAAACATTTTGCCCAATCAATCAATCTATTGGTACAATTCAACAACAATTTCCATCAATCCCTTTTTGTAGTTTGGCCTGTCGGTTGTCTACACCTTGCACAGAGGGTCAAATACCAAATTTTGTCAAGTGGATTACGAGGTGCAAATTTAATAGCTAAGCATGCAGATATGGCAAGCGAACAAGGACCGAAACAGATTACAGACAAAGCGACAAAGGGCATGATAACACCCATGATAAAAGAAAGAATAGCAAACACGGCAAGGGGAAGATGTTTGGGCTATTTAATATATTTTGGAGTCATGACTAGCAATGTAAGAACTCTTCATAGTCAGTGAATTGCACTATATATTCTTCATTTAAATATATTAAGTTGTTAAAATCAAATATCTGAAAAGAGAGAGAAATTTAAACCTTTCTTATCCACCAGGTACTTTTTATTTCGTAGAGCAAAGACCAAATATATGAAGTGAATCTTCAATACTGAATTGGATGAGAGAAGTGATGAAAGGAAACATGATCTTGATTTCGTTTTTCTTGAGTTAGATACTATGTCACATGATTGAATACAATGGCGTTCAAAAGGTTTGGATTTTTCTTCTGGTTGGTTGGTTATTATCAACAATATTCCTGCATCCATGATTTGATTCACCGATTTAAAGACTTTTTGTTACTAGACAACCACGGCAACCTTATCTTCCCCAAGAAGAGTTGTGGTTTGAGAAAGGGCCGGCTCTTAGGGTCCATGGGGTGATTAGGAAACTTTTGATCTCTATCTACTAATAATAGCGCCCAAGTTGGAAAAAAATGAGAAAGGAGACTTCTTAGACCACATGGAAACTCACAAGGTTGACCCGGTACTCAGCTTGGATCAACCCACGTAATGACCAGATAGTTATGAAGTCTAGATTGAGATAACAGAAGTACTTTTATCTAAATGATTGTATAAAAACGCATGTTGTGTTCTGTGTGGTATATGACATGGTACAGATATAACACGTTGCGTTCATAATTTTCTCTAAAATTCATTTTTTAGATATATTACAGACTGAACAAAATATAATCAAATTGACTCGAACAAGACACTAGTCAAACACATGCCAGTTATGTTGTTTAACTCTAGACGAAACAATGTAACAGAGTGGCAATACTTATGAAAAGAAACAAAGAAGTTTCATGAGCAAGAGAGTGTCGTACCAGTTTGATCTTCCATTCGTTGGTAAGCTGCGACTATACATAGGCAATTCGAAAAGGAAATATTCTTTCACCCATGTGGGCAATTTTCCATATACAGTTGGAGACAACGGAATGATGGGGCTGCAACATAATTTCCACGTCAATTTTCTCATATGTTTTTGTACTTTTACCATTATTGTCATGTGCCTGCAGGGCTGGTGAATAAACCGATCTACTCGTGGATCAGCTCACTTGATGAGCTAGTTCATGTTCAGTATAATCTAAATGGCCTAACACAAGCTGGATCATTAAGCTATATGATCTGAATGTGAACAAAGGCATGTTTGCTGCAACTTTTCTCATATTAGCTCGTTAAGATCACTACCTTTATGTCTATATATGCCAGAAAAACATGTTAACCCTTAAACGATCAAATCCTCTAATTTTGAAGGACAAACGTATGAAGGATAAAATTTTGACAATGTTGAAATGAATAAATTAAATTTGCTACTTCAAATTATTTGTGAAAAGTTGCAAACTGCAGCTTGAATTAGCAGATCGTGTTCAACTCATCAACTAGGCTCATGGCAGATTCATGTTTGGCTCAATTCAGATGAGTTAATAAACCAAATGGGAAGAAAATCTTGAGTTGACAAACAAGCCATGAACAACCCCTGCTTGCTTCATTTGGCTCATTTCCCAGCCCTATCTACCAGCCAGTTAAAAGAGAAAGAAGGGCAATGTACGTGTGAAGCAATGAATACCTTGTTACTTTTTTATACAGTTGATATTCCGGCAAGGTCCCAAAGCGCTTGTCAGATGAATCCTAAAAAGCCAGTAGATAATAGAAGTAACAAAGTTCTAACTTAGAGTGTAGTAAGCAATTTGGTATATTATGTTTACGTAATGAAAAGCATACCTCAAGCAGTGGGATGCCACTAACGAAAAGAAGTAACAATGTGAGGAAAATGGGACCAATAACCACCAACCACTCAGCACCTTCTAGCACAGATGTAGATGCTACGAAAATGCCCCACCAAAGGAAAATCTAGATGCATTGCACAATTTAATTAATGATAATACTGAACAGAGATGAACTCCAATAAATTATCAAAGCAGTAAGAACACGTTGACATATTGCTGATGAGAATGATGCAATAGGATCCTGGTTAAGAAAAGGCTTTAGCAAGAAACTTTGAATGCTCAAAGACGAGAAAATTTACGGTGGACATATTGGTACTAATAGATACGGAAGATAAAATTTTCATCCTAGAGACACCGCTGCTTCTTTTCAGTTTAGGGGAATGTATCAATTTGACAGATGTGCAACACGAAATGCACAAGAAAGTTGAGGAAGATCTAAAATCTTGTCAAACCATGATATTAGATGCCAGACTTGTCATATCTAGAGAATTTCAATGGTGCAACACAAATAAACAGGACGGTGTCCGAACTGACCTCACCAAAGTAGTTTGGATGTCGAGAAAATTCCCAAAGCCCCACACTGCACCACTTTCCTCTGTTTTCTGCAGAGTTCTTGAACTGCAACTTCTGCTGGTCTGCTGTTGCTTCAATTACAATCCCCACAAGCCACATGATCCATCCGATAAGATCCTGAGCTCTAAACCCAGGGTTTCTATTACTAGCATTCACAACTGTTACAGGCAAACTTACAGTCCAAACCCAAACTGCCTGTCAAAAGAAATAATAGTGTAAAAATGGTACATATGAGGAACTTCTGAGAGTATCTGAAAATACATGTCAGATGGAGGTAACCGTTGAATGAATCAAGACAAACCAAGAAACCTGGAATATCCAGAATACTGCCAGTCTCCCTAAGTTGCTCCTCATTTCATCAAACCGACGATCCTCACCCCATTGCAGGATCCTGGTAATAATAAAAGAAGATAGAAATAAATGAATGACTGCAGACGCTGTGCAGAAAAGGTTATACTTACGGTTCAAAACTAAGGGCAAGTTCATGGACTTATTTTCTGATGAATAGATGCGATCCATTTTCTTAAATAAATAAAGGGCGGAATAAGATAATGTAAACTTTCATATTTGATGATCAACATCGCAAAATCACTCGCTCGGGCTAACCTCATCAACAGAAAAAGTCCAAGTCGAAGACCCCATATTGCCACAAGCAAGGTTAAGACAACCTGAAGCATGAAGCAATTGTAAGATTTCTTTAAATGCAATACTCGATATGGTAGACTTGCCATACATACTTGCCTTGATCAACATGCTTTTTGCAATGGAATATAAGGTTTATGTCTCAACTCTCAAAAGTAAATTTGAAATTAAATGTCATGATGCATCTGCAATACTAGCAGAAAGCACAGTAGCATATTCAAGTCTGAGGACATGACACTGAAATATTAGCCTGTTAGAAATTATATCGGGATATAACATTGACAACAAACAATTGAAGCTTATTGGTTGCTTGCATTGTATTTAGGCCTACCATTGCCTCGTGCGAATAAAAACCAAGAATTTAATTTTTTGAAAATAGGAAACCATGTAAAAAGCTTAACCAGAAACTGTGAAAAGTGAAATATTAATTTAAAAATGTATAATATTACTACATTGTCGGATTTTTAAAGCACCGGATCCCATCAGAACTCTGAAGTTAAGCGTGTTTGGGTGAGAGTAGTCTGGGATGGGTGACCTCTTGGGAAGTCCTCATGTTGCACTCCTTTTTAAAGAACTCCGCCCATGTAAGGGATCACTCTAGCATTGTCGGTCTCAAGCCCAGATAAAGGAGGGTTGTGTTAGGCTTCCGACTGCTAAGAAGGGTTGTGTTAGGCTTTCGACTGCTAGCGTAAAACTTTGTTGAATTTTTATACCATGGATTACACAAATTATGAGCATTGTTTTGGGGCATCTCTGCCTAACAACACATTGCAGAGCCCGAATGCAGTGATAAGTAAGCAAGAGCCACTACATTTTCGTCAGGATGTAGTGAATCAATTGCATAGAGGGTTCCATTATCATGGGTGGGTATGGGTAAAGAAGTTAGTCCCGCTAGATTGTTGCCCGAATGTAGTGAATAATTTAGAGAGAGGGTCTCCACATTTTCAATATGGATAGATGTGGGGGGTAAGGAAGCTAGTCCTAGATAATAAGATTCGTATTGGTTCTTCGAATATCGAAATATTATCTGGTAAACTAATGGAGGTGGAATATACTATGACTCGAAGAAAGATTCATATTCTATGTTTACAAGAGACAAAGTGGGTTGGAAAAAAAACAAAGGAGATAGAGGATACAAGTTTTAAATTATGGTACTTAGGTAAGGAAAAGGTACAAAATGGAGTTGGTATTATCATAAATAAATATTTAAAGGATGTAGACATACAACAATATGGTAACCGAATCATGACGTTGAAATTAGTGTTAGGTGTAGAGGTTTTGAATATAGTTTGTGCTTATGCACCTTAAGTAGGACTAGAAGATAATATAAAGATAACTTTTTTAGAAGAGTTAGATAAGGTGATTCAAAGGATTCCACAAAGACAGATGGTTTGTTTAGGAGGAAACTTAAATGGACATGTCGGTAAAGAGGCATTAGGATATCAAGGTATTCATGGAAACTTTGGTTTTAGAGATATCAATGAAGAAGGTAGGGAGATTTTAAATTTTACTATTACATTTGATCTCTTTATAGTCATTACAAACTTCAGAAAACGAGATGAACATTTAATTACTTATAAGAGTACCTTATCACAAACACAAATTGATTACTTTATTTGTAAAAAAAAAAGATAGAGCGTGTTGTAAAGATTGCAAGGTAATTCCATGAGAAAGCTTAACCACCCAACATCGACTTTCAGTTATGGATTTACAAATTAAAAAATGGATAAAGAAGAAAAGAATGCATCGAGTTATTCAGACTAAATGGTGGAACCTCAAAAGCGAGAAAGAAGACATATTTAAACAGAAAGTCCTTCAAGGAGATGTTTGATATTATGTTGGTATACCTTGTGATATATGGAACAATATGGCTATACATATTAGGAAAGTGGCGAAAGATGTGTTAGGTGAATCTAAGAGAGGTGTACCGGCACAAAAAGAAGCTTGGTGGTGGAGTGAAGTAGTGTAAAATAAAATCAAGGAAAAGAGGGCATGTTACAAATTACATTATGTTAAGAAAATTAGTGAAACTTTAGAGGCTTATAAGAAAGCAAAGAAGGAAGCGAAAAAGAACGTCAGTGAAGTAAAAGCTAAAATTTGGGAGGATTTATATAAAAAACTCAACTCAAAAGAGAGTAAAAGAGATATTTTTAGGATAGCTAGGGCTAGAGATAAGAAAACTAAAGATCTTAATTATGTTAGTTGCATCAAAGACGATGATGAAAAAATTCTAGTGGCAAATGATGATATAAGAAATAGATGGAAAAACTATTTTTATAAGATTTTTAATGAAAATAAATATGTTAGTATTAGCTTAGGAGAGTTAGCCAAATCAGAAAAGTATGTAAACCATAATTTCTACCAATGTATTCAAAAGAATGAAGTCAAAGAGGCTCTTAAACATATGAAGGGTGGTAAATCGGTAGTACCAAACAATATTCTTATAGAAGTTTGGAAAATACTACGAGAAATAGGAATCACTTGGCTCACAAGACTATTTAATGAAACATGGAGAAACCAAAAGAAGCTCAAAGAATGGAGAGCGAGTACACTTATACTCATATATAAGAAAAAGGAGACATTCAAATTTGTGTGAATTATCAGGGTATTAAGTTAATGAGTCATACTATGAAATTGTGGGAAAGAATTATCGAACGTAGGTTAAGACAAGTATCAGTACAACAGAGAACCAATTTGGATTCATGCCAGGCAAATCTACTATTGAAGCGATTCACCTTTTGAGACATCTTATGGAACATTTTATAGCAAAAAGGAAAGACCTTCACGTGATATTTATTGATCTAGAAAAAACTTACAATAAGGTACCGAGAGAGGTTCATTGGAGAACCTTGGAAAAAAGAGGTATCCCATTAACCTTATAAGAGACATACGATGGTGCAAAAACATGTGTGAGGACTCATGAAGGAATGATAGACTTCTTTGAAGTTAATATTGGGTTACATCAAGGATCAACTTTAAGTCCATACTTATTTATAATGGTGATTAATGAGTTAACAAAACATATTCAAGATGAAGTACCTTGGTGTATGTTATTTGTATATGACATTGTGTTAGCGGAGGAGTCTAAGGAAAAAGTTAATAGAAAATTAGAACTATGGACAGAAATATTAGAAAGCAATGGCCTCCGACTTAGTACAACAAAGACATAATATATGGAATGTAAGTTTGACCTTAAATTCTTAGGGTAAATTTTTCAGAGTGATGAAAGAATTGATGGAGATGTTACGCATAGAATTAATGTTGGTTGGTTAAAATGGAGAGGAGCATCAGGTATTCTTTGTGATAAGAAGATACCATTAAAGTTAAAAGGTAAATATTATAGAGCAACAATTAGACCTGCCATGTTTTATGGTTATGAGTGTTGGGCAGTTAACCATCAACATGTACAAAAGATGTATGTGACAAAAATGAAGATGTTGAGATGGATGAGTGGTCATACAAGAAAAGACCGTATACATAATGAGGTTATTAGAAACAAATTAGGAGTGACACCTATAGAGGATAAAATGAGAGAATATTGTTTAAGATGGTTTGGACATATAGAAAGAATATCAAAAGAAGAACATGTAAGAAGGTATGAAAAACTAAATTTGGAAAGTATTAAAAGTGGTAGAGGACGACCACAAAAGTGTTGGAAAGAAACAATAAAGAATGATTTAGCTTATTGTGAGTTAACTGCTAACATGGCACATGATAGGGCTATGTGGAAACAAAGAATCCATGTAGCCGATCCCGTCTAGTATGGGAAAAGGCTTAGTTGTTGTTGTTGTTATAATATTACAACCGGAGTTTACCGGTTCTTAAATTTGTTGCAAAACCATGGTATGATACTCTTAAACTAATGGATTATAGTAGATTTGTAGGAAGTATCAGAAAAGGAAGAAGAAGACAAATAAATGTAATAGTATAAAAGAAAATGAATTTCCACCTCTGAGAAAAGAAAGGACCAGTACCTGTCTAAAATGCCATAATCCTTTCAGACAAAGAGTTAATATAGCAAGTATCACAAAATTGGTGCTTCCTACAAGGATAGGAAAGAAAGCTCATCAGTTGGGAAAACTTAAGTCTATTATCATAAGCAGGTTTCAACTAATTAGAGGTGTACTAACAAAACTAGGAAGAGAAACAAAAAACCCATCATTGTGTAACCAAAAAATGAGTTGATGTAAGTAATGAAAATTGAGATCAAAAGCAGTATGCCCCAAATGCAATATCCAATCTTCAAAATGGTAAAATAGCAATGGCTTCCAATCCAGCATAAAGTAACATATCTGAAAAGATCACGAGGTTAGAACACCAAATTACCGTGCGGATACAAAGGTTATGTTTGTTTAGTTGCTTTCAACAATGATATCCACTAAATGAATGTGAAACCACAAGTTACAGTCTCGTACTCCATTACATGTTTTAGATTCCAACCAAATGTCCGTTTTCACTTTCATGTTTTCGTGTATCCCTATGTCAGCTAGATACTCCTAGAAGAGTGCGGCACCTGTGTTGGACACTTTTGGCACTCATAACTGTACTACATCTGATTCAGCATTATCTATTTGAAATAACTTTTAGTGTATGCCACTGTGACACTGAACAACTACTGTCCGATCATTACCACATTAGTGAGTTAACTATTGAATATGATAATGTGGATTTATTCAAATATTGAAACCTGATTTATTGATAGTCGCCAATAGTTTTATGAGATATTATCGATTATAAACAATAATGTATAAATTATACTGATATAGTCATGTCCTCGCACCCATGGTTTTTTTAATTCGCTGTGTCCTGCGCCAACGATTCACCCTTGTCCACACATGCACCCACGCCACATAGGTGTGTGGTTCATAATGAATGCCATAATTATCTTCCTTACGCAAAGAAACTATTTTTTATGCTAGTTAAATAGGAACCAACTACTGGTTGTATATGGCATATACAAGAGGATTCCACTTCCTAAATGAGCAATCCATGTGTCCATAACCAAAAAAAACACGCTCTCACACACGCACCATTCGGAACTAAATTTTGCTGTCTTTGGTTCTCAAACAATAAACTAGATCTTTGATGTACCTGATTCTGAAAAAAGGAACAAGAAATTCCTCGCTCTGGTTACCAACCACCAGCAACCAACGCGTGATATACTCCAAGCAATACGAAGAGAAAACAGAAAGAAGCTACATTTTCCTTCACCACAAAAGAATAGGGATTCCTTTAGAACATTACCGGCGAAGTCAGTGATCTTGTCAAACTTGACGATGGCGGTGATGACGAAGAAGACGAACTGGTACGCAACCTGTCCGCCACCCATAGCAAACAATACGCATCACAGATAAAGAAAGATGAAGCATAATCCCTGAAACCGTAAGACTGAAGAGGTTGAGAGAATACGTACGGTGACGATGGCGGTAATGGCGAGGAAATGGGAGTCAAGAACGCTTCCCATCGAAGCCCTTCGCGTCGTCAGGTAAAGTTCCTTCTCTGCTGTGTATGCGGGCTTCCTTTTTCTTACTGGCGAGGGAACAAAGAAAGTCTCCTTGTTAATTGGATACGGACGAGACACGTGGACAAGCGCCTGCAACAAGAATACTGGGGTCCTCTTCTGGTATGGGTTGGATTCACACCGACTCAGTATCCGATTCGTTGGGTCTATAAGCATAACATGATCAAGAAGTCACCAGTTTGGATCTGACCTTGCAGGTTGAAACGGACTCGAACTGGAACCGAAACTAAATCTGGGACCCTGCTGATCAGTTCCAATAACACCAATTGGGAAACCAAACTGGAACTGAAACTAGAACCAAAAGTTATGAGCCAGCAGCTCTAAGCCACATTTTTTGTTTCTGTTTTAAATACTCATGTTTATTTATTGATTTTTTAAATGAAATTCGAATGGAAACCAGCCTAAAAGTAGACTAAAAAACGAACCCAAAACCAATAAAACCAAAACCATACCATAACCGGGTTTGTCCATGCCTGAATTCTATGAATGGTTGACAATTCAATGTCCATAATGCTTTATAAATCTAATGTGAAACTATTTTAATTATGTTTAAATGGAATTAAAAGATCTAGATTCATTTTATTTATTTAAACGGATCCTCATACAAGTTTTATAGAATTTATCCAGACTTGAATCCATGTCCCTTTAAGGACACAAGTTTCATGTCCGACCCAATGTGATTCCCGGCCAACACGAAAAGGTAGAGAAGGACATGACACATCTCCAAAAAAAAAAACTACTCCCTTTTCAAGTGTAATCTCGGATGGCTTTTCTACCAAACCAAGGATATGACAAGGAATATACTCACTAACCGTTCTTTTCCCTCAAAGAACCACCATCAGGACGGTTGAGGACCTCGCCCCTCCTCCCTCCACCACTCCTTATGATAAAAAAGGTGGTTGTTCGCCGGTTTTTCACTAGAAAACACGAAACCAAAACGGGTCAAGTTCCATTTTTCACGAAACCATCGAATGTATAAATTGCCTCACCTGCATTAAACAATGTCATGGACAATTTGCCCCACCCGATGCTGATTTCTAGATATGCTAATCTGAACACGAACAAGTAATTTTGCACGTGATATAAAACCATGTCATCTAAACACGTCGAATTAATTTTGAGAATTAACACCTTGAACACAAATACTTAAATTCAAATCTCAATCATCCATCCTTAATCGGTAAAGTTTAAAAAGAAAAAAAATGTCTATAAGAATAAAGTGTACCAGTAAAAAGTATGCATGTACCTTTTTTTCTCCCCTCTCTATGTATATTAGCACACAAAAGCAAAAGGTACATGTGTGTTTTTTGGAAGTATATTTTATTATCTATTTTTATATTTTAATCATTCATTACTTAAGATAACGTCTTATAAATAAGGAGAGTTGCGTTAGGCTTTTGATAGCTAATGTAAAACTTTGTGAGACTTATTTACCCATTGATTCTACAAATTATGATAAGGCTATGTGGGAACAAAAAATTCATGTAGCCGACCCCATTTAGTATGATAAAAGGCTTAGTTATTGTTGTTTTATTAGTGAATAGTCAAGATTTGTTTGAATATGGTAACACCTAAGGAGACTCTTATATATATATTAGGTTTTTTCTCTCTCTCTTTCTCTCTCTCTATATATATATATACATATATATATATAGAGAGAGAGAGAGTAAACCGGTTTTGACACTCAAAAAGCTACTCCCTTCATGTTAAAATTGTTGACTCAAAAGATAAGTTGAAGCTCACACTTCGGCACGCAAGGTGTTCATCTGGTAGGGGTCACAACACCCTTGATGAGCTCTGGAAGTGTTCATGGCCGCACCGGCAGCACCCAGCCGACCTCAGCTTTCCCAGAAAGAAGGCAAGAAACAAACTGGCTGCTTCACTCTCATGGTTCACTGTACTACAATATATTTCAATTAAAAGCAGTAGACAAAGGACTTTCGGATCCAAACCAAGAGCAGAGAGACCCAAATTTTCCTTCCTCAAGAGTCGTGTGCGACCGACCCAAATCGAGCTTAAGTGCATGCTTGATAAACTCTACTCGTTAAGAAAGTGCTTGACTCGAACTCTAGCTCTAGTTCATTCAAGTCCATATTTTGGAGCTCAAAGATAGTTGTTATACTCTCATACATGCTCGATTATCTATCTATCTATATATTTTGTTTGAGAAGATGGATAATTTAGATTCACAAACTGAAAATTCAAAGATGTTTAAAAAAAAAGGAAAAAGAATATAAATAATTTTTATTAATTTATTTTTTTGAATTTAAAAAATTACGTCTCCCTAATGAAAAAGTTTCGATTCATTCCAGTTTCATTTTTTATAAAACCAGAACCAAATGGTTAAAAACGGCTGACTTCGATCTTTTTATTTGTATTTTTTATTTTAAAAATAAAATTTTCGATTTCGATTGATTTCTTATTCAAATCGAAACCATTCCAAAACCAACACTTTTAGAATCATAATCGGTTCAATTGCGGTTTACATCACCATAAAATCGAGTCATATTTGAGTTTTTCCGGAGTGGAGCTCGCAACTCGACTCACTTGCACCCCCAACACCGGAGAGAGACTTGATGAAAGACTCAAAAGGAACAACTGCACCGACCCAATCATCAAACCCGATCCACTTCGTCCGGCAGAAAAGAGGGGTGAAGGACCCGGCTCCCAATTTAGGGAGAATCACAGGGCTTGGTTTCAGAGCGGAAGCAATTAGGGCTACGTTCTCCTGCTAAGATCCCAAAGTCTAGCGTTTGGAGGCACCCTGATCGCTCCTCTTCATCGGAAGCCAATCGAGAGAGAAGATGTGGCACGAAGCTCGTCGATCGGAAAGGAAGGTGCACGACCTGATGGACGCCGCCCGGAAGCGAGCGCAGAGACGCGCCATCTTCCTCGCCAGGCGGCGTGGCGATCCTCACCAGTCGATCCAGGCCATTGGATCCCGATGCCGCGTCTACCGCGACGACGGGCTCTACCAGGCCAC
Organism: Brasenia schreberi; assembly: GCA_036023115.1. Taxonomy (NCBI): domain Eukaryota; kingdom Viridiplantae; phylum Streptophyta; class Magnoliopsida; order Nymphaeales; family Cabombaceae; genus Brasenia; species Brasenia schreberi. The sequence continues at coordinate 25,651,545 of JAYKKT010000075.1, forward strand.
CCAGGATCAGCAAGGACTGTGAGAACCCCTCTCTCGCTCTCTCTTGGTGCTTAGGGTCTGTTACGCACAAATTAAGGCTGTTTGAATGTTGTTGTAAAGTTCGTGATCTTACGAGATCGCTTTCAAATTTGTCAACGTGTATAATGCATGAGAATCGACATTATGTTGTTGATGTTGCGGTTCGTGTGCTTATGATTGATTAGAAATTAAGTCCGTTTGAAATTTGTTATCTCGTTGCAGTGATCGTGCTGGTCGTTTTATTGACAATTTGTTCACGTTGGATGTTCAATGTCTTCACCGTCTAGAAGGTGTGATAAACTAGACGGTGAACACATTAAAAGTGTGGGGAAGAAGACCGCAAAAAGTGTTAGAAAGAAACTATTATAATTAGCATGGTTTTAACATACGTTTTTGGAGTCAACTGCTAATATGGCACACGATCGAGCTCTATGGCATCAAAGAATCCATGTAGCCGACCGACCTGGTGTACGAAAGGCTTGGTTATTGTTGTTCACTTTTGCTTTGAAATTGCTCATTTGTCAAATTTAAGCGATGGGGCGTTCATGTACTCTGCTGCAACCTCGTTTCTTCATATGGGGAATTCATCGTTTTCCGTTAAAAGAAAAGTTCGTGAAATTACTGCCTTCTCATAAAATGTCTCCTGCTAACTTTGTTTTTCCCACAGAATACCATGGAATGGGAAGCAAAATATATTGATTGACAGGTAATGTTTCTGACTTTACGTTTTTATTTGATTTAGTATTTGTTAATTTTCTTTTTTTTTGGGGTTTCATTCTTTCTATTTGCAAGCAGATTTGATGGCCGTGCACTTCTCGATTTTATTCGAGATGCTGATTCTAGGCATATTCGAGCTCAAGAAAAGACTGAAGAAGAAGAAGAACTTGAAGAGTTTGTTAATTTTGAGCGTTACCGGGATTTAATTAAGCATCGCCGGAAAGGATGTCGGTACTTCTTGAATTTTACGATATCTTCTTGAGCATGTGTTTCTATTACTATGGTCAATTAATGAGGACAATGTCTCCATGTTTCGTACCTCAACATGTTCTACGTAATAGTGCCATACGTGATTTATCACATGCTATTTTCTTCTTGACAGTTACTGATGAAGAAGGTTTACTACAAGTTAGTCAAGATATGGAGACAAGACTCACAGCTAATTTTATGTCAGAAAGGTTCTTTTACTTTTGATTTGTTGAGTTTGTTAATCGCTTCTAGCAATGGAAGGCCAGATTTCCTATCGTTAAATATGGCTAAATGCTGAGAACATGCATTTTTAGCTTTTATAGATGCTTGCAGTGTAACTTATTGACCTACGTTGACTAGGTTGCATTCTACTCAGCCACAGCAGGTAAACAAAGGGGCATATTCACAGGTGGGGTTTTCTTATGATGGAGATGCAAAGGATGAGACCCAGCTTTTGGAGAGTGAAGATGATGACGACGAAGACGATGCTGATGATGATGAAAAAGACTTCAGCAGTGAGGACAGTAACGATGAAGGAATGGAAGCAATTGCAAAAGATTTTGGTGTAAAGAGGTTTAACTGGCTTGTTCGAATGGACAAACGAGCAAAGGAAGAAGAGAAACGGCAAAAGGAAGCTATGAAGGGGGACCCTTCAATGGTAGTAGTAGTTTTTTTCTTGGTATCATCGTATCTGGTTTGTATTAGGAGTTTTTGGACTTCTTGCCCTTGTGATTCATTTCTTGAGAACTGGCAGAAGAAACTAAGTCGCAAGGAGAGGAGAAAAGCATCTCAAATCGAAAGAGAAAGAGATAGGGAAGCTGCAAGGATCTCAGGGAGCCGTATGTTCCATCATGACCCATATAGGTAGGAATCATAGTTTCACTTCTATTTCAGGTCATGATAGACACCTTACTTCTTTTGATTATGTATCTGTAGCTTAAAAGAAATTGGGATTTGTAGGCAGAACATCTGACAGCCATTTTTCTGGTTTTTCAGGGACTCCCGAAGAAGCCCAACTTATGAAGCATATTCTCGATCCAGAATGTATGCAGCATTATTCTATTTGACAAGCTTTGTCTCGGTCAGCTTATTACATTCGTCTCACTGTATATTCAGCTATTTTGAGAACCGTTCAAACTTGGACAGGTCAAGATCTAGGTCACGATCGCATTCACCTTCTTACTCCAAGCGCCATGAGCGAGGCTCTCATACAGATGGTGGACATCGCAGCAAACCAAAGGCCCCCAAAATAGAGTACATTACAGAATTTGGAGGCTCATCAAACATGGATGCTCAAAAGCTGCAAGGGATCTCTCCACCACAATCTCCTCCTCAAGTTGATACATCTAACCGGTCGGAGCACTCGACCTTTCAGTCCTGCACAATAACTTCAACAATGTTTTCTCGACTGCAGCTTATTCTGATGCTTCAAGTGGTTATCTAAGGAAGACTTCTTGGGTTTGGGGTTAGCTCAAGCATAGGTGTTAAATCCATATCAAAATTGGGAATGCCTTGCATTTTGCAGCAGGAATGCGAACCTTTAATTGGAATACCTTGAAGTTTTTCCTGCAAAAGGATATATATATATATATATTTCTTTTTCTTTGGCATTAAGTAATATATTTTCACAATGAACTCCGAAAGGCCCATGTTAAAGGCACCGTTCTCATGTGGGAACTATTTCTGATACTCATGAATTTTTCAGGCCATCTACCAGTCGTATACTGGAGGCACTGCATGTTGATCCTGCATCCTCAGCTCCTGATCTTGAAAAGAATGTAAAAGTGTTGAAGACTCCTATGAGGTACTTATGCCAGATCTATTTGCACTTACCTTATGGGCTTCCTCTGTGTGTGCGCGTGTATGCGCGTGTCTGTTTCTTGACTATCGAAGGATGTGCAATCTCTCTTTTATTGCATTTCCTATCTTTCGCCAGTCTTACACGGGGATAAAGCCATTTTATCGGTCTTAAGTATAACTAGTGTAAAATGGGATACACAATGGATGTCAATGTGTAGTGTCTGTGTGAGAGAGGCTGTAACTAACATGAAAATGTATGTCATATCAGCACATCATCTGCATTGGCGAAATTGAGCAAGCCTGCTAGCACAGGGGGGCCCTCGAAGGCACAGCAGAATGAGAAAAAGGAAACACCTCAGGAACGTCTTAAAAGAATCATGAGCAAGCAACTGAATAAACAAAGTAAGTTAAACTTATGTACTTGTTCACATTGTACTTGTTATAAGTTGATGTTTCTTCGATGCGGTTCAAGTTGGTTCACATTGATATCCATTTTGTCCTCAAGTATCGAGGAGCTTAGTCGTTCTGCATTGTTGTTGATGTTGCTTTATGATTCTTCCTTTCTCTCAGTTAAAAAAGATTCAGCTGCCGAGAATGCAAGAAAGAGAGAACAGGAACGACAAAGGCAGGAAAAGCTTGCTGAAACAGGCAGATATGGACATCACAGGCACAGAAGTCGGAGTCGAAGCCGTAGTCATAGTTACAGTCGGACTCCCCCAAGGTTTGTACTGCCTTGGGTTTGTTCGTAGCATTTTGTTTTCTTATTGTGCAAAAGGTGGGGTAATCAATTCTTGTAAATTTGATCTTCTGAACACTTTAATTTGCTTGGGAACAGATACCGCTACAGTAGAAGCCGAAGCCCAAGCTGGAGCCGGAGTCCGAGAAGAAGATATTCCCAATCTCGGTCTCCGAGGTAGAAAGAAGTATATAAAAAACTTCCGTTTCACTGTTGACAGTCCTTTCATCTCTAATAAGAAGAATTCTGATTGTGTTGTAGGGTAAGAAGTCGCTCCAGATATTAGGTGTGGCTACTTTTGACGGTATCAGGTTTGAGCATCATTTTACCGCTGTGCTATTGTCTATCTTTTGTTTGTTGGGTTGTAAATGATACGGCAGTCTGTAAGACTTGGGCACATGGTAACACTAGATTGTTCTTGGAAAGGCTTCCTTTATCTTTTAGAAAGGCTAAACTTACTTGGTTATTGATCACATCACATGAAATGTAAGATTCTGTATTCGCTGAAGAAGAATGATATGATTCTGGTAGTTATTAGCATGATGCTATATGTTCTCCAAAATTTGTGAATTAAGTGGCACGCATGAATTGCAAATGCATCTCTGTGGTTGTGATTAGTGTGGCTTTTGACTAGTGGTTTTCTTTTCTTTTTTCCCTGAGAAAAAAAACGGGTTTATGAATCAGGCGGGTTTGTGCTCCGCTAGTGTAAGTCCCCTCACATTTTAGAAAACTTGTAGAATCAGTCCCTACCTGGCTCGTGGGTTTCTGCGTTCAAAGCCAGCATTCGGTCTGGATATAACTTCTAGACCTGCCGATACACTGACAACTATAAGAAAGCACAAAGTACTTGCATCCTACTACTACTAAATTCCACACGTGTAGAGGCATCCAAGGGTCCCAGATAACCGAACAAAACCGTTGGAACCAAACCAAGCTAAACCACAAGCTAAGAAGTTTCTGCGGCTCAGTTCATGGTTTAAGGTTGGAAGCAAACATATATATATATATGAAAACCGGATCTTGCTCGCTGACATGCCCACAAGATTGGGTGGCATGAGGATAATTTAAATTTTTTTAAAAGTTTTGAAAATATATAAATATTTTTATTACTCATGTATCTTAAAAGCAATTAAAAGCGATAGCAATGAACAAAGGGTGTCAAAACATAAGTAAGATTCAATATATATATATATATATATATATATATATATATATATATATATATATATATATATATATATATATATATATATATATGATCTTGTCCATTGACATACCCACAAGATTAGGTGGTATGAGGATAATTTTTTTTTTTTAAAAGTTTTCAAATTTTATAAATATTTTTATTACATTCATGTCTCTTAAAAGAGATGAAAGATAGGATTTAATCTCTCTCTCTCTCTCTCTCTCTCTCTATATATATATATATATATATATATATATATATATATATATATAGAGGGCATTGTGATCTCATTTTCAATTCAATTTATGCTTAAGTTTAATTTGATTGACATGATAAAAAATAGATATTTTAATTTAAAAATAAAATATATCATTGTATTTTACTTTTTAAATTCAAATCTCTACAAGCCATAGGATTGAGCATATACCACTATATATACAGATCCGGACCCTCCATCTAAATCCTATGATGACCCATAAACCCTTGCATTTTCTTAGTTAAAGCCGAATTATTATTTTGTATTGGCACATGTTTGTGATTTTCTAAGTTTATCTATTTAATTTTTTTGATATCATCTTGTACCACAATTTCTACCGACGTATTCAAAAAAATGAAGTCAAAGAGGCCCTTAAACATATAAATGGTGGTAAATCGGTAGGACCAGATAATATTCCTATAGAAGTTTGGAAAATACTAGGAGAAATAGGAATCACTTGGCTCACAAGACTATTTAATGAAATATGGAAAAACCAAAAGATGCCCGAGGAATGGAGAGCAAGTACACTTATACCCATATATAAGAAAAAGGGAGACATTCAAAATTGTGCGAATTATCGAGGAATCAAGTTAATGAGTCATACTATGAAATTATGGGAAAGAATTATCGAACGTAGGTTAAAACAAGTATCAGTACAACAGAGAACCAATTTGGATTCATGCCAGGCAAATATACTATTGAAGCGATTCACCTTTTGAGACGTCTTATGGAACATTTTAGAACAAAAAAGAAAGACCGTCACATGATATTTATTGATCTAGAAAAAGCTTATGATAGGGTACCGAGGGAGGTTCTTTGGAGAACTTTGGAAAAAAGAGGTATCCCATTGGCATATATTAACCTTATAAGAGACATGTATGATGGTGCAAAAACATGTGTGAGGACTCATGAATGAACGACAGACTTCTTTGAAGTTAATATTGGGTTATATCAAGGATCAACTTTAAGTCCATACTTATTTATAATGGTGATGGATGAGTTAACAAAACATATTCAAGATGAAGTACCTTGGTGTATGTTATTTGTAGATGACATTGTATTAGTGGAGGAGTCTAAGGAAAAAGTTAATAGAAAATTGGAACTATGGAGAGAAACATTAGAAAGCAAAGGCCTCCGACTTAGTAGAACAAAGACAGAATATATGGAATGTAAGTTTGATCATTTGGTTACTTCAGAGGACATGGAAATTAAAATTGGCACACATGAAAAGTTTTAAATACCTAGGGTCAATTTTTCAGAATGATGAAAGAATTGATGGAGATGTTACACATAGAATTAATGTTGGTTGGTTAAAATGGAGAGAAGCATCAAGTATTCTTTGTGATAAGAAGATACCATTAAAGTTAAAAGGTAAATATTATAGAGCAGCAATTAGGCCTGCCATGTTTTATGGTTCTGAGTGTTGGGCAGTTAATCATCAACATGTACAAAAGATGTCTGTGACAGAAATGAAGATGTTGAGATGGATGAGTGGTCATACAAGAAAAGACCGTATATATAATGAGGTTATTAGAAACAAATTAGGAGTGGCACCAATAGATGATAAAATGAGAGAACATCGTTTAAGATGGTTTAGACATATAGAAAGAAGATCAAAAGAAGAACATGTAAGAAGGTTAGAAAAACTAAATTTGAAAAGTATTAAAAGAGGTAGAGGACGACCACAAAAGTGTTGGAAAGAAACAATAAAGAATGATCTAGCTTATTGGGAGTTAACTGCTAACATGGCACACGATAGGGATCTGTGGAAACAAAGAATCCATGTAGCCGACCCCGTCTAGTATGGGAAAAGGCTTAGTTGTTGTTGTTGTATTGTATGGTATGGTATTGATTATTTGCTATAAAATCCAACTGTTGCATATTAGCATAATATAAAAATGTATAGACCCAGAGAACTGAACCAAACCGAAACCATGGTTTAGCTTGGTATAGTTCTATGGTTTAAATGGGTTGGCTTTGTTCTCCAAAAATTCAGAACTGGTTACATGGGCTTGGTTTGAGGTTCAAACTAGGACCTAACCAAACCGGAACATGAACACCCTATATACAAGAAACAATCCAGCCGTCTTTGATTTACCCAAGAAAAGCAAAAGAAAAGGAGGGCAAAAACGTGGTTGAGTATTTTCTGTGAATTTCTATTTTCATGCATTCAAATACTTCCAGAAAGAGTGAAAGGTTCACAACTTTGCCAAAGATACAAATCGAGCCATTTGGATAGAGCGGCAACGCCACATGCCTCTCTAGATTGTAGAAAAAGCAGATCAAGCGTCCTTCAAACCAATTTTCTTCTGGATGGTTGAAAGCTAAATATATCAGCATAGTTAACGTATACCCCTGTTTGTTGTGTTCCAGGTTTTGCTCCTGGTAGAAGAGGCATTATTAGGTGGCCTGATATCTTAGATTCCTATTCTTTCAAGCTTCAACTTCGATCATACGGTGGCTAATACCTGACCGAGACCCCTGTTGCTGTGTTCCTGCAGGTCTCTCTGTACTTTTACACGAAATACTGCCTGCACATTCAAAGAGAATTTTCTCTGAACATTCAGTTTTAGGAAGATAACTATTATACTAAAAGTATAGCATTTGATAGATCAATAACAGGGAAGAAACAGTTAAGCCCATGGCTTTCATATGAATTGCTTATTTCCTCACTGTAGCACATGCCTCCAGCTGAATGAGGGGCTGTTTGATTACAAGTACAGCTCCAGTGGTCTATCATTGAGGGTGGGCTGCTTTTTGGGAGCAAAAATGGGGCTGTAGGCCCAATTCCTAAGCTCTTTATGGTGGTACTGCAGGGTCTCGTTTGAAATAGCAAGGGACCTGGGCTTATAGTACCTGTACGGCTGCAATACTTGTTATCAAACAGGCTCCAGTAGACTGACATTGGAAGAAACCATCCGATCACTCATTGGTAGTCTTCGTATGTTTATTATTTATTAAGTTTTAACTTTCATATGTCGATTTTGTAACCTTCTTCAAACTATTTTATGCACTCTATTGAAAAAAATGTCATTAGAAGCAATCTTTATTATGTTTTCACTTTCTTCACGTCTGAATTTTTTGAAGGCATCCCAGATTTTTAAAAGAAATCTAACTTTCTTAATAATCTCTCAAAAAGAAAGGAGAGAGAAATTGCTACGAAGGAGAACATTGACATGGTTCAAACACTTCTTAAGAACTTGATGTTCTCTCTCTCTCTCTCTCGATATATATATATATATATATATATATATATATATCTATATCGAGAGAGAGAGAGAGAGAGAGAGAGAGAGAGAGAGAGAGAGAGAGAGAGAGAGAGAGAGAGACATATATGATTAATAGAACTCTTATCATCTTAGCCTCAAACTTCATGCACATGTTATATTTGGTGGTCTTTTCATGGCAACACCAACAACAACTAAGCCTTTTCCCATGCTAAACGGGGTCGGCTACATGGATTTTTTGTTTCCACAGAGTCCTATCATGTGTCATGTTAGCAGTTAACTCAATATAAGCTATGGATTTTTTGTTTCCACTGAGTCCTATCACGTGTCATGTTAGCAGTTAACTCAATATAAGCTAGATCATTCTTTATTGTTTCTTTTCAATACTTTTGTGATCGTCCTCTACCTCTTTTAATACTTTCAAAATCTAGTTTTTCAACTTCTTTTCATCTTCTTTCTATATGTTCAAACTATCTTAAAATGATATTTTCTCATTTTATCATATTTGATGGTCTTTTCATGGCAATTAATTAAAATCTCATGTTCTAACTTTAGCTCAGGCTATTGACAAAAGAGCACAACCATGGCATGGAGCAACAACATTACACTAGACGATGACAGGGAATAAGAACATTACAAATATTCTTACTTAACCAAAGACAGATTTTCAGTACCTCCTCGTTGGAACCAAATTGTATGGTATCAGATGGCCGGATCCGCACAGGAAATTTTGGCGGCAGCCGATAACGCCTCCCTTCCACACTGCATAAGGCATCTGTCAATAGGATATCAAGACAAAAAGAGCATCATCCTACTCCATTCTCACTTACTCGATTATCCATGTGCCATGCTGACTGCGCAAATCAGTTAAGTAGAAGGCATTATCCTTGCATGTGATGCGAGCATGCATTTCGGAGACCTAAATACAACAAAAATTCAATAAGTCAACCAAGATTTCACTTATGCTGAAATAAATATTCAAGGCTTTACACCTTGGAGCTCCATGAAGCTTATCAAAATTCAGAAAGTTTTAAATTAAATATTCAAATTCTCAACCAAAAAAAGGAAAATTTTAGAGCCCGACCCACCCTAAAATGAATTCCTGGATGCCACTGGCTTATGCTATGCCTCAAAATGGCAGGATGTAAATGCTGGCATGTAAAGCTATTAGCCATGAGACTGCCAGACTAGACTGATGTCAATTTTTCAATAGAGAGTTTCTGAAGTAAAGTAGGTCTTATGTCACATTCACACTTCTACTAAGATGTTGCACCCATGTCTGACACTCCGACACTTGATACATGTACTTCTCCTGAGTCCAACTTGGCACTAATTATCTTAATATTTTTTAACTAAAAATACCTAACTCAGAAAGCTTTAGTGCCATGTTCCTGGACACTTTCAGGGAATATTGACTGATTATTAGTTTATTACTAGGTTAAAACTTTTAGAAACCCGAGTTTCTTTTAATTTCATGAGTTGTCAATATAATATATATATATGTAAATACATATAATATACCATCACATAGGCTTTACAGTCCATCTTCAATTTGACATTTTTGGGGGAAGAACTTACCAGTGGTGACTGTATGGATACTGAGACTACCAAACGATCAGCATGCGTGGCATTGCTGCAATGAACCTAAATTTTTAGCTCCCAAGATGCAGATATACAGAATGGTGATACAAAGTATCCTTCTAAATTAGAAAAGTCCCATGCAGATGATTAAGGGAACATACCCAATAACGCAGGGTTTATGCTCATCTCTACTAAGATGAATAGGTTGGAGAGGAATATTGGCTCTACTGCCGGTGGGCAAGAGGTACCACCTGTGTATTTGAGTTTAATCATATCAGCAAGAGGAAGCAAAGAAACGTTACTCCATGAAATGACTTGCAGGAAATAAGTTTACATAAAGAGAGATCATACTCTCCATTAAGGGCACGCTCTAGAGCATCATCATCTTCGAACCACTTTCTTAAATGCTCACTTGCCTACCTCGTAAAGCGCATTAAAGACAGAATTAGGTGACAAAAAGATTTCATAATTTGTCATTGAAAAGATTAAAATTCCAAACAGACATACTCTGTCAGATAGTCTGCAACTCAGTGATCTCCCTTCAAGTTTTGGACTGCAAAGGCAGTAAACTTTTTAGAAAAAAGAATCAGGAAAATATCGTCGAGAACCAAAAGTAGTTTATACATTTTGAATTGAAAGTCAATCTTCTCCTTTATGCCTGTGGTGGTTACAGGGGTGGCTCAACACAAGTTGAAGCCTATAAAGGATGTCCAAAAATTTTGGGCCTACGAAATTGGATATACAAGTGTGGCCTAAAAATTTGGGGCCTAAACACTTAGATGTTACCAAGTGTCAAAAAATTTGGCATCTAGATGATTGATACTGTAGAGTTTAAAATTTGGGGGACTAAGGCAGTTGCGTTGGTGTTCTTACGCATGAGCCACCCTAGCATTTTATCATATGTAAGTTGTATTACATCAGCAGATGCAGAACCATCACATGAAGAACAAATAGTCTATCCACAACATAAATGTCTTTCTCTTACCTATAACCACCTAAGACCCAGCTCAGCATCAACGGCATTCCAAGTTTGATGAAAATTCTCCCACCCACTCTTCCAGGATGAGGTATTCGGAGCTTCGTCAAAAACTGAAAAGCATCATTCAAGAGATTTAAGTCATTGGATGTCAAATATTATGCTGATAATTCTCAATTACCAGATTCTTACAGATAGTGGTCCAAGCCCCACTCCTAGATACGGCTTGTAAGTTGTTGCCATTGTTGCAGCCATACGAGCCATGCCATGTATAATAGCCACCCGTGCTCTCCTTGCCTTTTCATATCTAGAAGTAGTCGTGCATGAATAAAACACATTGAAATAAACATTTAAGCAAATGCATGACAATAAAGCAAATTCCAACTGATAAACTGTTATAAACAAGAAATTGGTTCAAGAAGAAAGAATGACAACAATTAGAACCAATATTGTTGAGCATTCTATGGAACAACAAACATGAATCTTTAAATCAATATACATACTAGAAGTTAACAGTACCTTTTTAAGGAAGATGATATGTCTACGGGTTCACCGGATTTAATGCTTTCCTTGCATGCTCTTTCAAGTTCTAGAGCAAGTTGGTAGCTATCCTGAAAGAATTTAAGAACATGACCAACATATTCTTCCTCAATCTTGCACAGCATATCCTCGCACACATGTGCACAAACACACATGCATTTGTTTAAGCAATGGTACAACTAGGAATGTTCACGGTTTGGTTCTAGCCTCAACCTCGAACCAAACAATGGTATCCCTACAAATTCTCAATTACATATTTTCTGATAAAAGAAGCTAAAATCCTAAGGTAAACAAAATAGATGCATAAAAGTATCTCATACCTCAATAGCCATGCAGCCACCCTGTCCCAGATTAGGCTGCATGGCATGAATAGAATCACCTAGTAAAGCCACACGACCCTTACTCCAATTAAGAACTGGAATTCTGTCATATATGTCACGACGAAGGATCATATCTTCATCTGTTGCAAGGACCAAGTCTACGACTTTGTCACACCATTTCCCAAATATCTCAAGCAACCTTTCCCTTTTACCTGCAAAACTAACAAAATACAAGTCACCTTTTGTTAGAACAACATAAACTATAAAAAAACATACATGACGGATCATATTGAAAATATTAATTTCCCATAAAAGTTACATTACATCTAGTACTTCTGTAAGCCTCATATCACACTTAAAGTCCCCTAAGCATAGGTCCTGGGGATTTAGAGTTTTCCCACCTCTGAAAGAAGCTTCTCCAAGGAAGTAAATATTCCTGTGTTCAGTTACTTTATGATATGCAAAAGAGAAGTTACTATGTGAAAGTATAAATGTGTGTCAGAATGAAAGGAGCCATGCGTTCAAGAACATAGACACATGCACACGCATAAACAAGTAGGTGTACTTATCTGAAGCACATACTCATAATCTACATGCAACAACTCTATCTTAGTTATCATAACACACCATTTCTACCCACTTAAAGACAGCCAAAGTGTGTCGAACTTTAAATATTGATGGGAAAGTTTTGTGCCCATCTCAAGCAATAAGCTAGTCTTTCAAAATAACCGAGTCAGCATACTGAAGATAATTCTCTTTCCCAAGCGACATATACGGTCAAGTCATTATATGGCCAGGCTTTGTGAACTAAGTGTGCTCTCTCAACTCTGGTCCATTAATGCAGCAATGTTTCCAACAGTAGCATTTTATCTTATTCTTACTGCAGAGAAAGGAGGACGACAAACACAAACCATCCTATATATTCAGAAAAAGTAGATATACAATAAAATATCAGACAAACAGAAAACTTTACCACTGGGATTGTCAACACCACCAGGTGGTTCATTGTGAAATGCATACCATTGCATCTTTCCACCACCCACATCAGAGGAAACAAAATACTGTTTGTGACCCAAGAATACACGGTACCTGCATAAAAAAAGCCCATGAGTGCAAGTCCATTTGAGCCATTCCCTTCAAGGACAAGGAAATTGGTCATTTCAATTTCAAAGCATAACTCACCCAACAGACTGAATATCAGGAGGCACGAAATCTGCGATTCCGGTGTAGCATGTGTAGCCAGAGTAAATTGCATCTTGATGTCCAAACAAGTTCTTCCGCACCTATTTCCAACTGTAACGTTATTGCCTATGTTATAATAAGCCGGCCTGTCTTCACACCACTATCCACCACAAGCAATTGAGAGTTACAGATTTCTAGTACCTTAGACCAGATTCCATCAGCGCCAACTAAAAGATCACCTTCATAACGTTTTCCATTCTCCAGTATCACTGTAACCTGAATTAAAAGGAGAAAAATACTGTAAACCGATCGAGCTACATTAAAGACAGCAGAATGCAACAAAATAATTAGCATTATTACTATAATAAAATGCAAACGTAAAGGCCCATCTACATTTATGTGCAATATTTGGTAGCATGATGAATTTATGGTGGCTTGAACGGATAGTTCAAGTCCTTGCTAGTGCTAGTCCTCAAATCAAACGCATTGTGAATCACAAAGCAGTGCCACTAAGCAGCTGATAGGAGATGATCCAAATGGCCCCAAGAAAACCAAGCTTTTCAAATTATTCAATCTGCGGGATTCCACAAGTCCAAATCTGCACCCTCAATTCTCATATGCCAGACAAAAGGACTACCATCTTCAAGTATTCAACAGAATGACTAGCACACGGAATTTCAAAAAGCGTTCGGAAATATTTAAAACACGAAATGAATCTTACCTTCTTGCCATCATCTATAAAATCAACGACGTTGCTGTCGTTCATTATCAAATCGTCACCCACCGCGCGAGCCAGGATCTCCTGCAGAGTCATTCTACTTATCACCCGCGTCACCGGAAGGCCACGCTCGACAGCAGGAGTGAAGGTATCAAACTTGGTATACCTGTCACACAGAGAGAGAGAGAGAGAGAGAGAGAGAGAGAGAGAGAGAGAGAGAGAGAGAGAGAGAGAGAGAGAGAGAGAGAGAGAGAGAGAGAGAGAGAGAGAGAGAGAGAGAGAGAGAGAGAGATTTTATACGTTTATACAAGAGAACCATATATAGAAGAACAGGATTCCAACACAATGACGAATTCTTAAGGAGTGGGTACAAGAAAGAAGGAAGAAACATTTCATGCTTACCATTCGCCAGAGATACCGTCAACCAATCCATTAATTCGGTCACCCGTGACGCAGCCTTCCCTCAAGATCTCCTCGGCGACGTCGGGGTCGATGGCTTCTAACGCAGCAAGGGCGTTGCTCTGTATCTGAATGGGCCCCCGGTACTTCCCCTCGCCTCTTATCGCGCTCATGTCCTTCTCGAACACCACCACATCAAATCCCTTTTGTTTTGAAGCAAGAGCTAAGACGAGACCGCCGATGCCGCCGCCAGCGATAAGAACCCGGAGATTCCGAGGCGTCTGCTTGCCCCGCGGCCCTTCTCTATCTGAACCCACCAATGGAGGCTCTACAACGAAAGAAGAAGAAGAAGAAGCAAATATCCTTTTCTGCCTTCCGTCGGCTCGCCGACAGGGCTTTTCAGGTTTGTTGGTGAAGGAAAATTGGCCTCTGGAGTGGTGGAAGGAATCAGAGGGCTGTGCAGAGGGAAGGAGGAGAGCCGTATACAGAGACCGAACTGCCATTTGGCAACTGTTTATATAAATGATGTCAAAACCAAAGCTCTAAAACAACCAACAAACCAAATTTCAGGAATCAAATGAACGGAAAGACCGTCAATGAATCAAACAGAAGAATCTCTCTCTCTCTCTCTCACAGGAGCCAAGAAAGTGAGCCAGCAGCTGCTCGATTCGTTCTGTTTACAGACACACGTTGATGTATATAGCCACGTTTCCGCCACAGTGGCGTCCAGGCTACGTGGAGTATGGAGACTTGTTTGAGTTTTGTTTTTGATATTTGAGGTTGACAGAGAAGCTGGGTTTCATTATTGAATGAGAGAAAGATGAATAATTTCAATTCCTATAAAGAGGATGAACGGAAGTAGTGGCTGATGCGCCTCGCATCTCCCTGGTCGTGGGATTTTTGAGGATCTTGTGGTTGGTATTGGTGTGATTGGATTTCCTGTTCGCGAATATCTGGCCGAAAATCTTTGGCTATGTGGTCGAAATTGATTTCAGAGTCCAACTGCTCAAGTAAAATCAGCTATCATTGAAGCTGTTTCGTTAGCTGCTGGTGGGGAGTTCGACTCCCAGAGGGCGCATGTGTGTTGGGCTCCACCTCCTCTTGTAAAAAAAAATCAGCTGTCATTGAAATTGTTTCGTTTTCCAAGCATAACCTAAGGATAGACATGCCTGTTTCAGGTTCACTGGCACTGTCCATCCCAAAATCCATGGTTCGGAATTGGCCCGACTCTGATTTTGGGTTCCGGTCTGATTCGAAATCCACAGATTGAGATATTTTTGGTTTTGAGTTTTGGATTGAGGATATTTTTGATGAGTTTAAATTCTTTGAAAACTAGAGTCGGGGCCACCAACATAGGAGTCACAACCTAATAAGCATGTAAATTTATTCTCTTATTCTTTTTTTAGTTAATAGAAGGAAACGATAAAGAGTAATTTAATTTATATTAAGTTAATTATTTGTATGACGCATAATTGAACTCTCGGACCCATATAACTAATTTCATGTAGTCAGTGGCAGATTTAGAAAATAGTGTTAAGGGGACAATTTACATTTTTTATCGTGTTAGGAAGGTGAAGCATGAATTTCAACCATGGTTTTAGTATAAAATTTCAAATTTTGAGGAGAGCGGCTGCCCCCCCCAACCCCTCCATGTAGATCCGCCATTGCATGTAGTATGAAAAAAAGGTTTTGTTATTCTTGTTGTAGTAGTACTTATAGAGAAAGTCAATGCCTAACACAGGTAATATGTACTGCTGGGAGTCGAACTTCCAACCAGCAACAATGGTGTCAGAGCATGCTACCAGTTGAGCTAACACAGGGAGTGCAGATTCCCTTTTTCATTTGCATGACTGGAGCATACAACTTATTAAAATCATTCCCTAAAATAAATAGAAATAAATGCTCCAAACAATATAGCAATGAGTTGTAAAAACTAACTAAAATGTCATCTTTCTTCTTTGTTTGTTACAAAAGGAAGGCCGAAACCAGGTGCTCAAGCCCTGGTTATCGAACTCACGACCTTCAGGTGGTGAGTCGATCCCCCTCGAGGTGAGCTAGCACTTCGAGAGCTACAAAAAAGTCATCTTTCTAAAGACATACAAAAGGTATCAAAATCAGTGAAAAAGATTTCAAGTTTTCCACTTTTTAATAACGAGCTCAATAGGAATGCATTCTACACAAGTTTACACGCACACGCACACGCATACACACACATATCCAAATTTGCCTCCCAAAAGAAAAGGACAACCAAATAAATACTGATTTTATTACCCAAAGTGACAGAGCCACAAGTCCTTGCATGATACTGAAAGACATATCCATTCACTTATACTAATACTTGTGTATACAGGTTCATGCATGCATTGCTAATTAAATTTTTCATGGACAAAAAATAGTAACTCGAATGAAAATCTCTAGTTCTTTCTCGTTGTTCTCTCTCTCTCTCTCTCAATCACATGTTTTGTTGTGCGAATATCTAGACATAACCGATTAAGAACTGGTGTACCAATTCAAACAAAACTGAACTGAATGCAAAACCGACGGTAACCAGACCCCCCCCCTGTTCGGTTATAGTTCATGTTCTCCAGAAATCGGTTCAAAACCAAAACCAACCTCCCAAACCACCTAGAACCAGCAATGCTTCAAAAATGTTGTTGCTGGTGGAGAGTTCGACTCCCAAAGGATGCATGTTCAGCTTGCCCTTGAAACCCAAAAAAAATTGAAAATCGGCAGGTCAAATTGACACCCACCAAGCATTCATATACGAAAGCATTTTCGGGTACAAAAACGTATAGCTCATCCTGGGCCATAGGTGCGGAAGTAGAGAATCAAGAAGGCTACCGAAAATGTTTTACTTTCTCTGATTAAATATTAGTGACTTTATGCGCACAGAAAGCACCAACTCACATAGCTAGTGGAAAGTTGAAGGTCACGAGTTCAATACCTGGGGCATGTGTCTGGTCTCACTTAGAGTGAGAACAGAAGGCATTTTGGTATGCAAAAGCACCCGAACCATTCTCTTTATGTTAGCAAGTATGCTAGATTGTGTATATTAGCTATGTGTGGTTGTCGCTAACACCAGAAATTCGACTTCACAATTGCACCCTGTGAGATCTCACAAACTGAATGGGGACAAAGATCTGGCTAGAAAGAAGAGGGGTTGATGGAACAACACTAGGGTTTGCCATCAACCTCACTTTTCCACTTGAAATTCCTGGTAACTTCTTTTCTCTCAAAAGATGCATCACTAAAACTGAAGAAGCGATACAAAAATATTTAGTCGACTTTATGTTAGATATTAAGATTCGTATTGGTTCTTGAAATATCGAAACATTATCCGGTAAGCTAATGGAGGTGATAGATTCTATGATTCGGACAAAGATTCATATTCTATGTTTACAAGAGACAAAATGAGTTAGAGAAAAAGCAAAGAAGATATAAGATATAGGTTTTAAATGATGGTACTCAGGTAAAGAAAAGGCTTGAAACGGAGTTGGTATTGCAAATTGTTGCCACTCATCTGAGGAGAACATTCTCTTCAATGTTTGTTTCTATCTCACAATACTCTATACAGATAAGAAGTTTGTTGCAAACCGAGTTGCTGTTTTCGAAGAAGCTCTGCACCTTCTGTATATTTTCTCATCATACATAAAATAAATGCATGGTTGTAGATGAATTTGGTGATATCTTGGCAACACTCAGTTGATGCCTTTATCTCATCATCTCACCAATATCCTCAAGGATGAGATTTAAACAATGGGTTGCGCATGGTGTCCAATAGAAAGTCTCATAAGTATCAGTTAACTCCTTCCCAACTGCTTTGTAGTTAGCTGCATTATCTGTAACCAACGGAACTACATTCTCTAGCCTAACCTCGCATATCACCTTATCAAATTCTTTCCGTATGATCTCTATAGTGTGCTTCTCCTCTGACATGTCTAGAGATCTCAAAAACATAAGTCCTTTAGGACAGTAGAAAAGAAAGTTTAGCAAGGTCCTTTCTCGCCTATCTGTCCATCCATCTGTCATGATAGTGCAATCTGTCTCTTTTCATGAGTCTCTCAAAGTTGAACAATATTATTGCAATTCAATGACAGTATTATCTAATATCTTTCCTCTCAACTTATGATAGGACGACATCTTGTATCCCGGACTAATGTTAGCAATTGCATCTGGCATTGCTTGAAAATGAAAATTGTTTACTGTATTAAATGGAATGCATGTATCATAAAACAATCTCCCCACTACAAGGTCTGCCTAATCATGCAGTTGTTCTAAAGCCATAGCAGCACGAATTCCAGGTTGAGCACCAGGTGTAGTGGTAGGAGAAAAAAATGAATGTATGCTAAAAGTAATTCTTCCTCTACTCCTTCTTGAACTTCCTATTCTACCACTTTCAAAGTCTTCAGCAACTCTCTTTTCTCTGCTAGATGGTCGTGAACTGCTATTACCAATCTCTATTCTGGCATCTGAAGGCAAACTATCAGCGAATCCAAATCCAATAGCATCATCGTCTTCTTAAAACATCTCCAAATCATCCTTATGTTGTCTCCTCTTTTGTATACTCTCAATCATCTGAAGACGTTGCCATTTAATGCCTTTTCGCAAACTTTCAACTCTGTCTTTGCAAAGAGCAACTTATTTCCTAGTCCTTGTTAGGTAGTGTTTCAACCGTAAAATTCTACCACTAACCACCCTTTAACAAAATAAACATCTTATCTTCAATCTATAACCATCAACTGGTGTACCCCACTGTCATGCCGAATCATCAGACCGAGAATGGGAGTCTCTAGCACCCCTTCTTGCCATCTAAATTGAGCACTTTAATTTAATAAAAAACCTGAAAATAAAAGCATTTTGTAAATCTCCAATCTTCAAATAACACTCAAATAGAGTGTCTCCCACTTCATGAATGCAATAAAAATCATATCTACATACTTAATAACTTCATATTTTGTTATTCAAAAAAAGAAAAATACAAATAACACAAAAAAAAATAAATACAAAGAAAAAAATGAAGAAAACATTAAAAATATATCAAAATTTGAGTTAGGAGGTTTGCACAGACACCGTAGAGCACATTTTTGGAGCCTTGAACACCAAGGAGGGGAAGAACTAACCTAAAGAAGCTTAGTTTCTTTGAACAAACCAAAGAAACCCACAAAAACGCGGGCGTATCGTCTGTATCGTACGATATGCCCGTATCGCACGATTAAGAGCGATAAGTTGTATTTTACGATACTATAGGGTGTATCGTATCGTGGTGGCCCACGATACGGTGCGATACGGATACCATTATTTCATTGAGATTATGGGTGGTACTCCAAATAATAGAAAACTTCTTCACAGACTACAATTGGGTGTAGTGGCGATAATGTACATACATGATCGTGTCAAAATCCTGTTGTGGTTCCGTTATTAAACCTGGAGACTGTATGATATTTGCTTGCCTTACATTTTCCCCTTGAAAGAATAACCTGCAGAGTAATTCATTCAGTCATTTATTTGTTTGTCCAACTTAAAGGCTGCTGGTGTTCTTGCTGAGATTGAAAAGAAGAAGAAACGGCAAGGCAAAGAGGTAATCATTTATACTCTATCTAACGTTCTGCATGTTCAACGAGAATGTGTTTGCATGCCAACCAAAAGCAAAACCACCAATGCCAAGTCTTTTCTCACATTAAGCAGGGTTGGGTACATGGATTCTTATTTGACCATCTTGTGCCATATACCATTTTAACTCAAAAAACAGAAAAGGTCATGTTTTATTTTCTCCTTTTGAAATGATAGAACCCCAACTCACCCTCTCTTAAAAATGTTCACTATCTAAATTTCTTGTACCTTGTGACCACACCTCCAGATCTGTTTGCACACACTTGAGAATTCACCTGACAATGAGATTTAGAATCCACTGCTATTTTATAGGTTTGGGCATGTTCATTCTCCATTGCTCAAAAATTATGGGATTGTTGCCTAGTTTCTCTGCTTTTATACCTAGTGGGGAATCAAAATCATGAGAAATTTGATCTGTTGAGAATTCAGAACTATCATTGTTAAGAGGAACCATCATAAGGATGTAGTGATGGGATTCTCTCTTTCCTGGAGAAATGTAAACATGAGAAATTGAAGTGTTAAGTGTCTCAAAACTGTTATGGTCAAGGGGAATCCAAATATTAGAATTTGAGGTTAGAAAGAATTTCAGATTCTCTTTCTCTAATTTGCCCTGACCCAAAAGCGCACACTACCCGACCTGTGTGGGAAAAGGCTTAGATTGCTTGCTAAAAGCGCACACTATTTTTTTTCCTTGAAATTTCACTGACGTGGATGTATGTTGGCATGATGTAACAGTGGAGCAAGGAAGATGAGGAGAATTTCAAGCGAAAGGTTGTAGAAGCATATGAAAGGGAAGGAAGCCCTTATTATTCAACTGCAAGGCTCTGGGACGATGGCGTCATTGACCCAGCAGACACCAGAAAGGTCTTGGGTCTCTGCCTTGCTGCATCCATAAAATCTGTTCCTGAAGACACAAAGTTTGGCGTTTTCAGAATGTGAAGGACAATTAGATGCATTTCCTTTTAGATCTTTTGTATTTTCACCAATCGATGCTTTGGCCAGAATGTAAAGGAATCAAAACTGGGGTTCAGGAAGCAGGGATTAATCCAAAACAGGTCGATCTGGCACCATTGGATTTCAAATCAGATTTCAGTGAATTCATGTGTTTAGATTTCTTATCTTTGACTTTTTTATATGCAAAAATTGATATGTTGATACAAATCAAAGTCATCCATACATTGTGTAAATCATATATATATATATATATATATATATATATATATATATATATATATAGATAGAGAGAGAGAGAGAGAGAGAGAGAGAGAGAGAGAGAGAGAGAGATGTGGTTCCTCCTTGAGCCCCTGTTTTGCCACTTTACACCGTCTCATCCACTAACCGATGTTATCATTTTTAAATGTATATATATATATATATATATATATATATATATATATATATATATATATATATATATATATATATATATAGATAGATAGATAGATAGATAGATGGTTTTAAACGTTTCCGACGATGGTGTTGAAGAGTTAGGAGAAAAATAGTGAAAGTAGTAGAGGATAATTATTTGCTCACGATTGAAGCAATGGAAGTTAGCAAAACAAAGTCCGGCAAAAAGTTGTAGCGCCTAGCATCACCCAACGATTTCGCTAAGTACTCACATAGACACTTACCTTCAAAGCCCTAATCAGGGTTTATTTTTGTAGGGTTCTGGCTGGTACGCGGCCCCCGTAAGGAGTCCACGTGACACCGCTGCCTTGCCCCTTGGTCAACTGGATCTACCTACATCGGCGCTACAAGGTGGTCAACCAGCAAGAGCTGGTGCTGGATGCAATCCTGTCCCTCTCCCTTGAACCTAGTCGCCTGTCAGCCGAATCCCTTCCTTGGATTACTCTGCTCCCTTTTATAGACAAAGGAACATGGGACATGAGAGCAGCGCGCGCTCGAACACTTGCTAGACGAGACACCGCCCAACCTTATTGACTCTATTTAGGCACTCCGTCAGACTAAACGCACACGCATCCATAAACATCTCTTCCTTAGCAAGAGAGGTTTAGATGAATCACTCTTGGGTTTGTAAGGTTCTTCCCCATTCGTGTTCCGAAGAGGAGACCGTGTTGTTGATAAAGTTCTCATATTCTCACAATTTCATGACGGATAACCAAGAATCTTCCTCCTCAGTCTTGTTGGCCCAACAAGTTAGATACCATGTAAGCCATCTAAGACCGGTTCCACGCACCTCATGAGCCACCACCCGTCAAACCTTCTCTATATTAGTCCACGTGTTGAGCCTTTTATCAAGGTTTAAGGACAAGGTGTACAAGGGTTAAGGATGAGATAAATCCCTGAATACATTACACCTTGTCACCCGCATCAAATTCAAGAACGAATGTGTTGATTGACAAATGTTATCATGCATGAATGCACGGACACGCTCCAAAGAGGCATGCACCTCTTCCAACATGATGCAACGTTCCTTTGAACACCACAAGACAGTTACAGTCGACCCGTGTTTGGGTCACGTCCAAGGAGAGTAGCGGCTTCCACCCCATGATGATCTTGAATGGGCTCTTACCCCTGGTAGAGCTCCTATGCGAATTGTAGAAAAAATGGGCCATGCAGTAGAAACGGACAACCCTGAAAGGCCTCAATGAGGGCTGTTTAATGCATGGTTTCCATGCTTCAACTCGAGTAGGTTCCACTAGAAATCTTGTTCAGCAGGTTCTATTCCATGATCAATGATGGAAAAGTGCTGGCTTTGAGAAATCCTGCTATGCTCATGATGGCCTGTAAATCTCAGGCCTCATTCTCTTTAATTTGTCCCGAGTACTTGGTTTAGCTTCTTTGAATACAAAATGAAGAATATTATGAAGCCCATGGCGGGAAGTGAATCAAGAAACCCATTACTCAACCGCTTGCTGAGAAAAGATACCACGAAGAGTATGAGGTCATTTTTCATTCTTCAAACAACAAGAGAGTTCAGTTGCTAGATTGCCTATGTTCAGCCAACGATCCACACCAACGACTCGTCGAGATTAAAGATGGACAGATAGCATTTCATCTACATTAAAAACAAAGAAAAATATTTCAACAATCATGGGTTCCTTTATGTTACTGACTTAGCCTCCACAGCACGAACCACACGCAGGAAGAGAACCTGAATTGAAAACAATACCTGGTTAGAGGTCACATAAATGTGGACAAAGTAAAAGAGAAAAGTAAGAAGAAACGAGAAGTGGAATCACTTACTATGATCAATGCCTCGGACGTTATCCAATCCACGGGGGCCGCCTCCATAAGGGCCCCTTCCAGAGCCTCCTCCTCCACCAGGCCCACCATCCCATCTACTTCCAGAATTTGATTTTTTCTTGTATGCATCTGTCTTTTCCATCTGAAAACCACCAATGTAACATGTAAAACTTAAAATGACTAACACAAACTCATTAAAGAGTTATTTTCAAAGAAGGTGCATGATGGAGAGAGAGGGAATGTGCACGGGTGCACATGAATATCAAAAAGATCAACATACAAAGAAAAGGTTTAGGGATATACTGAAAACATCGTTGCGAAGAACACTGTGATGAAATTGATTATGGACCAGAAGAGATCCTTGATGAAACTCAGTCTCCACACCGATCTGTTGGTTTTTACAACACCTGGAGGAAGACAATATGCTCAGCAGACGGTTTCTATAACAATAATTCAAAGGCAATCAATCAACAACAAACAACAACAACAACTAAGCCTTGCCCAATACTAGACGGGGCCGGTTACAAGGATTCTTTGTTTCCACATAGCCCTATCATGTGACATGTTAGCAGTTAACTCACAATAAGCCAGATCATTCTTTATTGTTTCTTTCCAACACTTTTGTGGTCGTCCTCTACCTCTACCTCTTTTAATATTTTTAAAATCTAGTTTTTCATTCCTTCTTATAGGTTCTTCTTTTGATCTTCTTTGTACATGTCCAAACCACCTAATAAATGACTTGCACAGCATGAATCAGTACAGATGAACGAATTAAATTAAGACTCTATTTAGGAGTGGGAGATGCGCAGAATATTTTCTGGAATTCCCAGCTGTGGAGATTGTCTACAATAAGAAAAGGGATTCAGTAGCGCCCAAGAATTCTACATCTCCAAATTCCATCTCTGTTTTTGGGAGGATATTCTTGGAAGGGAAAGACCATATTGATCGAGCAATCTTCATCTGATTAAGCATTCTACTGACAAATTCTCTTGGTTGACGTAGTGTAGAGCCTCTCGAGGTACTACGTCATTGTGAATCATCCGTGATCATTGCAGCATTTTCATAGTTTTTAGGTGAATAAGGAATCTTTACATGAAGAACTCCCAACCCTGAGCATTCTTGACAATTTATCAAACGCACCTTAATGATCGTAATATAATACCAAAAAAGAAAGAAATATAGAACAATTAAAAGGAAGAAAGACGAAATCTATCGCCACAAGATCAGAGATGAACAAGAGACCTGAACCAACGGTTAGGAAATTTGTCACAAGTTAATCTCGAAAAGACCACTTAAGATCAAAATATGCACAAAGGAAAAAACCCTAAAATCGACTATATCCTTCCACACACGCGAAAACAACCCTAATTGGATGGGGTCGAAAATCGTCTAAACCGACAATCACAGAGGATAATCGGATCTACGGGGATTTAATCTATGAAACAAATGCAGAGAGAAATTAAAGCGATTGATGGAAACTCAACAATTCCAAAAGACAACAAAAAACAGGAAGGAAAGAAGAAATTCGAGGAAAAGGGTTTGAGAGAGACAAGAGGATTACCTTTCTCGACGTACGCCATGGGTGATTCCTAGAGACGATTTGCGCCACCTCTTAAGGATTTAACGAGACGAAGGAAGAGCCTTTTGGCGTCTTCCCGACGACGATCTTGCTGGAAATTTCTAAGAAGAAGTTATCAATTAACATCCACATTGTATCTCTAAATTCCCTTTTAGGGCAAAATAGATCGAATTCCAAATTTGGGGCTCTTACCCTAAAGGGCAAACCTTTTGTCCACCACAAAGGACGGCAACAGGGCGGGCTGCATTACCCACCTAAATCGGGCTTGCAGTACCCGCAGGACTGGGGTTGCATTAATAAACCTTTAGAAGCAGCCCGACCCGCATTTCGGCCAAAGATTTAAACCCCAAATTGCTAGAACCCAACCCACTTGGGCTCGACCATGACAAGTTACTAAAAATAGCTCTTTTGCTCAAAAAGTATAACATTATATCATGTAATCACATCAATCACCTATTAAATATCAAACTAATTAATTTAATATGATGAAGTCACACAAATTGAAAGACTTAGATAAAATGCTTAAACAACTTCGATCATGCCCTGTGTCGGTTTTGGGATGATAATAATTTTATTAAAAGATTTAAAAATTATAAGAAAAAATTTGTAAAAATGTCGGAATAGGTAAGGCAACATGGTATATGGTTTGGGTTGGTTTACCCTAACATTGACCCTGACTTGCCCACGAAATGCCCTGCCATGCTCCTTCATGAGGTGAGCAGATACCCACTTGTTGGGTTAAATTGTCATTAGACATCGGGTAGGGCGGGCATAAGTCGATCTAAAGAAAGCACTCAAAGACTTTTAAGAGATCAACCACCCTAATTAATAATGTCAAAATTTTGATAGAATTCATTCAAATATACTTATCTTGATAGGGTTCTAGTCGGTCTAGTTTGAGAACACCAAGGGGAAGAAGGGTTGAGCCCAAGAACAGCTGAACCAAGTTGGAGCTCGGACCTTTATGACTCGTTATTCGTAACGTGTTGCTCGAGATCGTGTTCGAGCAAAATCGAATACAGAATAGCCCGTATACAAACCAGTTGGCGAGCAGGACACTGCCACCTGAACCAGTCGGGGCAGCAACTTTCACCACCGGTCGGCCACCACCCACTTCTGGTAATCTATTTTCCTATTTTCTAAGGGTGTAAATGCTCGAGAAACCACCATTTACAACGGTTCGTTCGGTTTTAAATGTCAAGCGGTTTAGTTGAACGTGGTTTTAAGAGAAGGGAGACTGGTTGTTTGGTTCTTGGTTCTTTATATACATGCGTGCATCTTAAATACTAATAAAATCAAATGTCAATCATTTATCGAGAATGACAACCCTGACATAACCTGGTTACACGAATTGCCGCAATCGGAGTTGATGTTTCGCTGCTGTTACCAAGGCAGATGCGCACTAAATGTTTGAGAGAAGTTCGCAAAGTCTCTTCTCTGCGTGGTACTGATTTAACTGACAAAAGCCTGGGCTACTCTCATGGTGACCAATGCCGAAGTGCACACCGTGCTTGCTGGTTTGTGATGCACACAGATGCCCGTGGCCGAAAAGTCGGATAATTGTCCGGAAGCTGAATTTCGGTGAGCAAATACCGGTCTTCACCAATTCGGTTCACTAAGCTTTGATGTAAGGCATCAAAAAGGCAGTTTTGGGCGAAGATCTGCGCGATTCATATTCTGAAGTCTATGGCGATACACCAACATCTTCAGAGGAGTAAACTTCGATATTTATTTGGCTTTCCTTGTAGCTTCCCGATCATTTCATCGACTCGGCTGTACTGTAATGCGAAAACCTATGTTGACGTTGCAGAGGAGTACTGGAAAGTGTTAAAGGAAAATGGTTGTAAGCCAAATGTTGAGGTCTATCTTGGGAAAGTGAGGAAGAAGATAGTATCTTCTTGCGTTGAGAGTGTACTAGCCAAGTGTGGCGTTGAAGATCGATTGTTAGGACTGAGATTTTTCATCTGGGCAGGTCAGCAGCCTCTTTATAGGCACACCCGATTGATGTACAGCAGTGCGTGTGATGTTCTTGGGCTCTATGAACAATCCCATTTATTGGTTCAAGTCTTAGAAGATTACCGGCAGGAAGGGTGTTCAGTTTCCATTAGAACTTTTAAGGAGATGCTTAGTCTCTGTAAGGAAGCAAAATTGGCAGAGATGGGATTGACTCTGTTGAGAATGATGCAGGAACTTGGTTGCCAGCCAGATACAGTTTCATACAACATTGTTCTCTTTCTATATACCAGTAAAGATATTGATGTTGTGGAAACTCTGGTTAGAGAGATGTCTACACATGATATTTATCCTGATATGGTGACTTATATTGCTTTGATCAAGGGGTTATGCATCAGGAGTCGGTTGGATGATGCTCAAGATGTTCTTGCGGGTATGAGAAATAGTGGGTGTCTGCCAAATGTGGTTGTCTATTCAACACTTATTGATGGTATGTGTAAGGCAGGAAGACCAGACAAAGCAATGGAATTGATCGATCAAATGCAGAAGGATTGTGTGTTGCCTAACGTTGTCACATACACATCCTTGATTCAGAAACTTTGCGAAGATAGGAGATCCAAGGAAGCGATGCAGGTTTTAGACAGGATGGTTGAAAATGGGTGTTTGCCAAACAGAGTAACACTTATTGTGATCTTCAAGGGGTTTCTGGCAGAAGGTCGTGAAGACGATGCCTTTACGTTATTAGAGAGATCAGTAGTTAATGCATATATGCCACGTGACCAATGCTACAGTTTGTTTGTGATCACACTTTTACAAGTAGGAAAAATGGCAGAAGCAGAAAGACTTGTTGGGACTATGCTCGTAAATGATATTAAACCAAATGGTTTAGCATGCTACATTTTTATTAAAGAGCTATGCAGAGTAAATGATTCACTGAAAGCATTTGCTTGGTATTGTAAAATGGATAGGAAATGCTGCCTTCTTGATTCTGAAGTCTACGCCATTCTATTGTTGGGTCTGTGTCAGCAAAATCATGTGCCTGAGGCTACAAAACTGATCAATATGATGACCAGTAGAGGTGTTCACCTGAAAGATTCTTATCGGGACAGCATTTTTAAATACATAAAGAAAAATGGGGATGATGTTTTAGATGTGCATCTTCTTGTGGGCAAAGAGAAGTGCTAAAACGTTAGAAGAGGTATATTGTTATGTTGGTTCATCAATCAAGGTGCTGTTATTTCCTTGGAAATCCTAACTGATGTATTGGTTACGTTGCACAGGAAAAAACTCATCTCTTCACGATATCTTGTTCAGCAATTGTGTTTCCCGTTGAACATTTATGCATGATGTATCTTATTCAAGGTCTGAAATAAGTCATGAGTTCAATGGCATGTTAATTTTGTATTATGAGCCTCCTGATGTCTATGAACAATGTCTTCTTGATGTGCTGAGATGAACTAAATTTCGTCCTTATTATTATTGGACAATTAGGAGATTGTCTGGAAAAAATACAGAGCTCTGCTTAAGCTGTCAGCTTTTAAATCTTCCCGTCATGATTCAATCAGGCAAGGGAGTCGTCTAATTTCTCATTCCACTGTAGCTGTCATATAACCTTGTCAAGGTGTTTGATTGTTGGTGCTTAAACACTCGTGATGTTTCAGTCAAGAAGCAGCTGTTACATCTGAAACTTCAGTATAGGCTGCCTCCAACTGCAGCTTTATGTTGTTTGTTGTAGGGTATAGTTGTGCTTTCTTTGTTATCTGAAGTCGATGTTTCAAGGTGCTCTGTGACCGAGACTTTGCATGCTATGCCATGTATTAACCAACCTAACAATAAGAAGGCTTGTAAAACATATGGAAGAATTTAGCTTTGAGGAATGTGTGAATAACGTTTCAAGGTGCTCTGTGACCGAGACTTTGCATGCTATGCCATGTATTAACCAACCTAACAATAAGAAGGCTTGTAAAACATATGGAAGAATTTAGCTTTGAGGAATGTGTGAATAACGTTTTCATCTCAGTACATCCTAACGCATCTGAAGTTGGTTAGTCAGTGAGGGTATAACTGTCAGCTCTGACTAAGCAAGGCCTAGGTGTTCCTTTTTGGTTAAATCCTATTACATTTTCTTTACCCTATGGGTTTTTCTTTTTCTTGGATGGACTTGTGGCTGTTTCATTTAGAAGTATCACTGGGTTCAGACTTTGGTTTGTTCTTTTTTAGTTGGTTTCTGACGTAAGAATAGAAATGCTAGTCATGATGCTGCCTATTATTGCCACTATTTACTATCTATCGTGGGTACATAAAAATATGTTGGGCATTTATCCAGTGATAATGGAATCTGAATGAAGATGCAAAAATGAAATTCATTGAAAATGAGGGGGATTATTACTGTAGGTCCATGGATCTTCCAGGAAGAAAAATTGTCTGTGGAAGAAGCTTTACCCAATATGCAAACATAGGAGCAGTTGGAATCAGCGGATGAATCTAAAAGATTATCAAATGCTGTTTCTAATCTTAAAGAATTGACAAGCAACCAGAGTTGTAACTCATGATATTCTTGTGGTAACGAAATGTACCTTGACAAGGGACTTTCCTGTAGTGCATAATGAAAAACCTTACGCTGGTCATTAGTGATTTCCCTTCTCGTTCCTGGCACTAAATAAAGGAGAGTTTTATGCACAGGTACGATATGTTCACTTTCAGAATTTTAAGCCGTCAGCCTTTTGTATAGCTTCCTCCGAGACAAAGTCCTAATGTACACCTATGTGATATAACTTTTAGCTATTAACTGGGAGAAAGTATTGCTGAATGACTCTGGAATTTCTTTCTTACCCTCATCTATTCCCTTTTTCAGGTTGAGGTGGCATGCCGGATCCAAGGGACAGGCAGAGGTTCAAGAAAAGAACGAGCTCACCTCAAAGTACCTTTTGCTGCATTAAAAGTTTCTCCATTTTCTGATTCACCAACATTAAGTTTTTTTGCTACTTTGAGGATTTTCTTAGGTACCTCTCAATTTCTGAATGGTTTGGCTCTGGGGTTCAAAATATTTGCTGCTACAAGTGATCCAGAAGAAGTATTTCTTTTCAGGCGTAGAAGGGATAATAGCCTCAGTATTTGAGAGCAAAGCTGTGAAGCCACAGACAATATGATCATGGGACTTCTATTGGTTTAACATAAAAAGCAAAGACAGAGAGCAGCAACTAATTGGGTTATTGGACACAGGAATATGGCCATAATTGGAAAGATTTAGTGATGGAGGACTTAAGCCACCCCCCTAGTAAATGAAAAGGGATTTGCCAATCCAATTCCAAAAAAAATCACTTGTAATCGATTGATGTAAATCAACTTTGTAATATTGAATCAACATTCACTCTGGAATCTTTTAAACAGCAACAACTAAGCCTTTTCCAATACTAGATGGGGTTAGTTACATGGATTCTTTGTTTCTACGTAACTCGATCCTGTGTCATGCTAAAAATTAACAAAAGCTAGATTCATTCTTTGTTGTGTAAATTGTTTTCATGTGTCTGGATAGATGGTTATTGTGTAAGTCGATATGACATTAGGTATGCAAACCGGGAAAAACTATTGGGGAAATTGATGTGGAGGATTGCCCACTGTTCAAATACATTGGCCACGGTTTAAACCATTGCCTGGTTTCCGACGGTTCTCACTGTTGACATTCCCATTGGTTACTTTACCAGCAAAAATGTTGCTACGCTTTGATCTTTTGGCAATATTTTAAACCGTCGCTAAAAGCTTTTTCCATGGTTAAAACCCCTGGTGTTCCAAAAGTTTCTACTGATGCCGACTGTGGAGAACTTGTAGACCTTTGCTTCGTCGCCCAAGAGCAGGGCCTATAACATGTTTTCGCCTACTTCAGACAACTGATAACCACAGTAAAACTATTCTCACTGCCGAACTTGAGGCTGGGAATCAAAGATGAGATATCGCATATTTCTTATCATAATTCCTTGCAGATAAGTCTATAAAAGAACATAGCACAATCTACTTACAGGATTCATGCAAAAAGTGCGAAGAAAACATTTTGAATGATTTGTGATACTTTTCTCTGTCTCTCGCACTCTAGTATTGGATGTAACACTCCCTAGTTTATGATCAAACGTCAATCTTTGCCTGCTCTTCGATAGAATATCTATCCATCTCTTGCATCTTCCTCATGATGTCTGTTCATACTTACCTTCTAACAGTCTTTAAAATTGATAAGACTCCAACCTTTACTTTCTTCATGCGATTACATATTTACATCGTTCGTGGTGTAAACGAAATATACCTTCTCAAAGTATGCGTTCACCAGCGTTGCAAACACACACACACACAGAGGCCCTGACACAACTGAGAGAGGCTTATCATATACTCCATTATATTCATCTCAAAGAGCCATCTCGTATTGCAATTGTAGATTGAGGTTTCCTTCTATTAAACACGCAGAAGATCTCTATTTGGATATATTTCCATATTATATATATATATATATATATATATATATATATATATATATATATATATATATATATATATATATATATATATGCACATAAAACATTTAATATTCTTTCTCTACATATAATCACCCACAAGGGCCACAACACGAGTACAAGGGGTTATTCATCATCTGTGAGTAACTATTTACAAATCAAGAACAATATTGGAAAGCATTTCATTCATTTAGATATACAAAAGGCTCTCCTAAGTTCTAAAACTCCAGTCTAGTCTGTCAAGCCGTCGGCTCTGGCCGGCAAATCCGGTGACCGGACGCGTCGCGTCGTAGATGCAGGAGATGGACCTGTACTTGCGCTTCTGCGTCGCACTTCCGGCCAGCCCGCCATCATTATCTGTCCTCTGGTATATGCTAGGAGAAACAGAAGATAAGGAAGAGGAGGAGTCGATGGAGTAACGGGGGCTCGTCTGCTCGACCTCCCCGCTTAGCTGCACTAGCTGCTCCACGGCCGTGAGCTCGTTGGTCGTCAACTCATCCATATCGAAGGCGGGTATCGTCTCCGGAAAAGGCTTGTTTAGTGGTAGTGATGGAGAAGAAAGGTGATCCAAGGGGAGGAGGACGACGAGTTCGTATGGAATACCCCACCGACTTGAGAGAGAGAGAGGAAGAAGAAGAAGAGTCTAATAGTTGAAGAAGAGGACCTTCTTGGCTATAGCCTTCTTCCTCCGAGACTTTGTCTGAATCAAGAAGCTGCAGGATTCTGTAATAAGAGAAAGAGAGAGAGAGAGAGGGTGGTGG
Source organism: Brasenia schreberi (assembly GCA_036023115.1). Taxonomy (NCBI): domain Eukaryota; kingdom Viridiplantae; phylum Streptophyta; class Magnoliopsida; order Nymphaeales; family Cabombaceae; genus Brasenia; species Brasenia schreberi. The sequence continues at coordinate 25,683,059 of JAYKKT010000075.1, forward strand.
AATTTGAAGGTGAGGAGGAGTCTCGTGTTTGGTTAAATATGGCCGTGTTATCGGTGATTTTTTGCCTTCGACACCAAGGCAACCGGTTTGATTGTCCAACACGCACACTGCCTCTTCTTTTATGTAAACTTTTGAAAGTATTGACAAGGTAGGGCTTCGGGTTACTTTAACTTTTTACAGAGAATACTGCTCTCTGGTGAGGGGTGACAATTTTGCTTTTGGGTGATGTTTGTGTCATGTCATTCAATTGTCTGTGAAGGATCGTTGACCCATCGTGTCATTGCATGTTCGTGTCAGAATGAGGTTATTATGAACACGACGTCTCACTTTGGGTGTAAATGAACACGGGCTCTCTGGTTCGTGTTTTTATTGATCTCAGCTTGCTAACGAGAAAGAAGAGGGAGAAGAAGAAAAGGTAGAGAGGGCAAATCAGTTTTTCGAGTTATGAGAGATGCTTTTCAGGGTGTTTCACAAAATGTTTGGCTTATTAATTAATATGCGAGAAAATCTCTACTAAGGCTTTAATGAGTTTGTATATATATAATAATAATTAATAATAGTAAGTAGTATCTATTGAATAATAATTATTATACAGTTAATTTCTAAATATTAATGATATATTAACTAATCTATATTTAATTGGTCAATATAATATTATATTAATATACATTATAATAATTTTTAATATATATTAAATTTTAATTATATGTGATGTGGCTTAATTGTCACATTGACACGTCCACGTAAGTGTTATGTCTTGATTTTATTATGTAAAGAGTTAAAGTCTCAAAGTGTCAAACCAACACATCATATATAAAGAGAGAGAACGGTAAATGCTCATTTGTTTGACCTTTGAGATGATTTAATCGTAGATTTCAGTAGGAATGAGGCTTAAGTATTTATCATTACCTCTCTTCTTATATATATATATTGGATCAATAATTCTCATTATTTTTTAGATTCATGAGTCAAATTCGATTCATTGGTGTCTTTTACTCACATTTTTTTTCAGCAAAACATTTTGTGCAAACTTTGAGTGTCATGTTTTCACCTGATTCATAAGGTTAAGGTTGGTCAAAAGTGTAGTACTGCTTGTAGTAGCGGTTCTTATATATCATATTAATGACATAAATATGGTAAAAAAAGACTCTTGAGCTTCTCCCTATACCTAATAACATTGGACTCAAAAGTAGTACACCCAAACAATCCTTTTACTCAACAAATGTCGTCAGTATATATATATATATATATATATATATATATATATATATATATATATATAGAGAGAGAGAGAGAGAGAGAGAGAGAGAGAGAGAGAGAGAGAGAGAGAGAGAGAGAGAGAGAGAGGTCATGTTGGCACCGCGTTTTTGTGCAAATTCCGAACACATCTCATGACAAATTCAAGAACAGGCTACAGACCTTGATGAGATGTCCAAGTCAAGGTTGAACACTTGAAGAGGCAGCAGCAGAAGTCAAATCACATGCATCATATTTTGAAAATGAGGGTTCCGATGAAAATGTGAATTTTCAATATAAACAAACACTATCAATCTTTTGTATTAAAAGGATTATATTTTATTGTTTCCTTCTAATATTTTGAAAGGTTGACCACCTAATTTCTCTTATGAATAAGAGCTAGAGAAAGATCAACCGGTCAAAATAAGTGGTTGATTTTAACTTGCAGTATGTCGTTCAGTCCTTCCACCTTCTTGAGGAGATATTGAATGGTGCACTCAAACGGATGATAACACAAAACTATATGATTATACCAAACGAACGCAACGATAACACCAAATCATCTGATTAAACCAAACAGTAGAATTACACCAAAATGTTAATACCAAAGTTAATACCAAACAATATATATTATGAGCGACTGGTACACGAGATTCACCAACAGGTTGTGGACAGAGTTCTTCAATATGTTGGGCACACATGTATGATTTTCTTTGGCACATCATCTCCAAATTGATGGACAGACTAACAACTGAATGCACTTCTTAAAGAGTACTTTTGATACTTGACAGCCAATCACAAAAACTTGATAGCATTGTTGGAAACAACACGGTTCAACTATAATTCTCATAAGAGCTCCTCACAACCCGTATGAGTCCTTTCAAACTAACATTTGGGTGGCTGTCATTGTGCTCCATGAATTTGGTGCGGAGAATGAGAGCTGCTTAACAAGCTTTCGTGAGATTAGAGAGAGGTGTGTCATGTACGAGAAGGCCGTAGTTTCGCTTGCAAAGGTGCAAAAGAAGATGGTGAGATATATTGACCACCACCACCGATCACTGGAGTTCGAGGTTGGTCGGAACAGAAGGCCGTAGTTTCGCTTGCAAGGGTGCAAGCGAAGATGGTGAGATATATTGACCACCACCACCGACCACTGGAGTTCGAGGTTGGTTGGAACAATTTCATAGGCTGTGAATGCCAAACCATATGATGCACGTCTTCTCATCTTATTTATGCCAATAAATCGATTCTAATGATGTCACTGTGGATTTGCTTTTTCTCTATTGTGATCTTATGAATTTGAATATGTTGTTTGTTCTATAATGAAGCATCGTTTGCTACTAACTTTTAATATTTAACTTTCAATTCCCAAGTAAGAGAATATTGATATAAGATGTATTTCTTTGCACATGCGTATAGAAGGCTTATAGAAATATTCCCTTGCTTGGAAGTTCAAAATACTCTCCCCACCTTAGGTGGTTCCAAACCGTCGGTTCTGGGATCTTTACAATCTAAACCAAACCATCCCAGATTTTGAAACCACTTGTTTTGGGACGGTTCTAAAATCAGAATCGTTTCATCTTTTTGTAAACAAGAGCGAATGCGCCCTGAGAGAATCAAACTTCCTACCAACTGCAATAGGAGGAAGCACCTTATTAGCAATCAATGTGTGTTGGAAAATGTATATAAAGCTTAATTAGTGATGATTTGGAACCGCTGATACCGATTTCAGATCGGTTTCTGGATATCATGAGCCATAACCTAACTGGGAGTCCCCGATTTTGGTGGCAGTTCCAGGGTGGGTGGCTAGTTCCGGTTATCATTGATTCAACCGACGGTGCAGTTATGGTTCAGACCCACGTGATGAAGGCCCTGGGTTCGATTCTTAGAGTGTCCATCCCTGGCCTCAGCCTCTCGTTAGTAAAGAAAAAGAAAAGGTAACTAAGCTTGATTTTGGCATTTAAACAAAGTTATGCAATTTTTGAGTTTTGTTGCAAAGCAGTGGTCCGTTTGGACATTAGGGTGAAGGGTGCCTCTCATTCAAAGAGTTCTTCCACGTTAACCCCATTGAAAGAGTTCATTTTCTTATGAGTTTCTTCCTTAATTTCTTCGGGTTATTGGGCTTTTACGTGCTTGACGGGGTCAGCGCTCTTTCGGTCCTGGTCTGGGTCCGGTTCTGAGTCTGGTTCTAAGTTTGGTTTCTGTTTTAGGCTGGTTCTTTTTCTGGTTTAGTTTCTTCCCTTGGAAAATTTCAACAAAACAAAGGTGGGATCTTAAAACCCGACTTGGAACCCCTGGTTCCAGCTCAGTTCGGTTCCCCCGTAGGTGAAAGTTGAACAGAAAGGGCCCAGGTTTCGGTTCAGTTCTGGTCCTGGTTCCGTCCCGTTCCAGGGATGGTGTAGGTCTGGTTCAAATCACCGGGCTGAGTCCGAATTAGACAGGCACCTGTACATCCATGCTCCAAGTTTCATATGCACTCCATGCGTACTATCGCCGGCATGAGGACGATGGCAGTGGTAGTGGGTCGCCTCCGGTGGTAAGAATATGTCTGGCACTGATTAGATTCAGAATTTTCAGTTTGCTTGTTCAATTTATCAGGCCCGATGAGAATCCAATAGATATACAATGTTCAGATCATATTATAAGGTCTTTCATATAGAATTCCTAATCCCATTAGCATTCTTATTCAACATGTTGGATTTGATAAAGCCATATTTGACCCGTTTACAGCATCCCCAAATATGATGGCCCAGAGTGCTATTCAAATCAATTGATATGCACTTTGATTACGTATTTGAAAAGTTCAGTCCAAGAAAGAGTCAATCTCAAGAACGAGACAACTAAAACACGTAAAATAGTTATTATGTTTTTTTAAATTAATATAATTGACACATAGAGCTCCTTACCAGCTCCCCACAACAACAACCAACACGCACTTACACAACATAAATTTTGGCACATAGACCTGCTTAACAACCCCTCACAACAACAATAACCAGACGGATGCACAGGCACTCGGACACACATTACAACTATGATAATGCTGAATCAACTAGAAGCAACATGCTTTGCAGCCTCTTTGGTTTGCCTGGACTTGTGCTCAGCCGAAAGCATCTTGGCAAACTTTGTGAGCGCCTCTTCGTTGGTGCTAACACCAGGAACTTCCTCATACTTCCCTGTATCTAGATTCACCCTCGACAAATTTTTCTTTAGAAGATCTTCTCCAATCTCTACCAGGTTTTGTAGGTTCTCTTTGGTCGTGACGTCCGCTGAAGCAGCGTCCCTCCAAAATATCATTAAATATGTTGGTAGAAATGAATATATATATATACTTTGCACAAACAAATAATATTTTTTATATATACATGCACAGATATATATTTATACAGAAGGGCTGAATTACTTCTTTAATGGTAGATCAGTTGGACAGTTTTTCCTGTAAATTTCTCATACCTATTTCCTCAGATAGTTGTCTTGGCTATTAAGGGCTTGAAAGAGGGCGGAGGCCTGGATATCAACTGTCTGCACTTCCTTGCCAGAAGCAAGAAATGAGAGGCGTTTCACCTTCATAAAGGAGCCAATTCAGAACACCCTATTTTGACGTTAAAGCTGCACTGTATTTTTTCTCAACCTTCTGAGACCCAATTCCCAGAGAGAGAACCAGAATTTTGGCATAATCCGTGGGTTTGTTAGGAAAAGAGTCGATCCTTTTCTGGAATATCTCTTTTGTCAGGAGAGTCATGGCTGTTAACGTCTGAAATCACAGGAAAACGTTTCGCACATAAAGCACAATCAAGTCATTGGAACTAATTGATTCGATGACGCGCATGCTTGTTCATGAGAATACTTTCTTTTCTAGAGAGAGAGAGAGAGATCTTTTGTGGGTAATGGCCATTTTAAGTATGATTCTATCTTAGATCGTTGCTGATGCTCATCGTCATGGAAGGCAATCATCATAGCTGCTTCTTTAGTGAGAAACGCTCGTTTACAAGTAAAATCTACTTGAAGGATGATAAATATATGAGACCCGCAGTGATGGTTCTGTACATCTTTTCTTGAATTGCAGGGCGGGTTCTCAAGTGTGGTGCAAACCCGCCCCAACAGCATAACTAACATGGCAGCTACTAGCGATGGAATGTGTATCAGAACAAGAATAACCAAGACTATCGATGGAATGTTCGCTTGCTAATGAGCTGCGCATTAGCAAAGGAGGCAATAGCTAATTAGATCACAATACTAGGGAAAACTTTGCGTAGCTAATTAGCTAAATTTGTGGAATATTTTGATTTTTCTTATAGTGCATGTGCATGGAAGTGATCTAAAAATTAATAGGCTTTGATGAATAACTATTGTTTTTTATCATATAACTCATTGAAACCATGCAGCATTCAATTAACGATCACAAGAACAGCATTTATGATATGACGACCATGCATGATTGAGAACCACCATCAATGAGATTGAATTCTAGAGTGTTTCCTTCTGAGTCTTGTGTCTTGAAGAAGTGAGCTGGTAAGAAAGTTGACGCCGTGGACGTGCCGATGCACACGTCTTAAAGCTGGGCATCCATAGTGGCGTCTGTTTTCGCCTGTAATCGATCGAACATGTAGAGTATTATCTCATCATTTGTTATTTGAATCGAATGGAATTGGCTGAAGGGATACCTTGAAAGTGGAGAAGATCATGGGGTCCAAAAGCTTGATGTCAAAAGCAGGAATCACTACGTTGGTGATCGTCTGCTGCAACTTGGTTTCCTTCAGTGTCTTTTGGACGAGCGAACGAAGGTACTTGCCATTGTATTTCGGGGCCGTCAGTTCTTGAATGTATGTAATGGCAGATCCCAGAAGTCCGCTGCAACAATTCATAGTTTAAAACCATAGATTCAATTTCATCTATTAAGAACAAAAATTATCTGTGAAAAGACGGGTGCCAGAATTCATAAACCACTATTAAAAGGATTTACTGAAGCAGAAAGCGCATGTTAAATAAATAGAACTCTCCGAAGAAGACGATGCAACTGATGTGTTAAGAAAACGATAGAAATACTTTTATTTAGTTGGTATTTTCAAAATTTATAGATGAGCCAATACGGAGAGAAAATCTTGAAAATGGCTAGGAAAAGAGGGACTGATTCAAAAACTACCCGGCCGGAAAGAGTTCATGACAATCACCTGTGCTGAGGGAATATCTTAGGACCATGTTCTAAATAGAAAGGAGTGATGTCCTTAGCAGCGTACAAGGGGAGGTTGTGCTCATCAGGAGCGGCAAGCAAGGCCGTCACCAGCCCGCCGGTGCTCGTTCCGGCGATAACATCGAAATAACCAGCAATTCTCCCATCGGGGCCGTCCAATTATGTTACAAAACGGTGACCATTCTCGGCTCCGGTAACGGCGGGATCATCCGACCATTAGCTGAGGATGAGGACAAAATCATGTAACGGACAACCGTTATCGGATTTTTCGGTAACGGCAGTCCGTTAAAGCTCCCGGACGAGGGAAGTCGTAGGTGGATAAGCTTAGACAATGGAGGAGCGCCTGCTTATAAAAAGGCAGACACATACAGAGACGAGCGCAATATATACAAAGAGAAAATACCGAAAAAATACAGAGATAGACTTTATCTGAACAAGCCCCTGTGAGGAAACCTCGTATTCATCCCCTTCACTGCTCCGTGATTCACATCTCTGTAAAAACTAAGAGGTACAAAGATCAGGCGAGCATCAGCATCCTTTAAACTTGTAAGGTATTCTTCAATCGCCAACATTGATATCAGAGCTAGGTTCCCTGCAAAATAGAAAGTTAGAAAGGGATGAAACGAAGAACGAAAAAATTTCAGGCGGCAGTCAGCAGGAAAGGCGGCCAGGCAACAGTCGACAGGAAAGGCGGCCAGGCGGCAAGCGGTAGGGAAGGCGACCAGGAGACAGGAAAAGCAGCCAAAGGCTGAAACAGCTAAAAGTCAAAGCAGCAAAAGGCTGAAACACCCAAAGGCCGAAGCTACAAAAGGCTGAAACAGCCAAAGGCCAAAAACAACAAAGACCAAATCAGCAAAAGGCCGAAACAGCCAAAAGTTGAAACAGCTAAAAGTCGTAGCAGCAAAAGGCCGAAACAGCCAGAGGCCGAAGCAGCAAAAGGCCGAAACAGTCGACACCAGAACTAGTTCTCCGACAACCGCCACTCTCCCTCTCTCTCTCTCTTGAAACACTCCAGAGAGTGTGTAAAAGTCTTTATACAATTTCTGTAAAAAAAAAATCTCAGTTTCGAAAAACCGCAGTGGTTTCTAAAAACCACCTCGGGGTCTGTGTCAAAAAGATAGAAATGCCCTTGACCCATTTCGGATATTACGCAGACTACCACTATAAAAAGACACTTTTATCCCTTGGTAGTTTTTGAAAATTACATGAAAACCAGGGGCTATTATTTTACGATACGTTCTGCCACTCAATCAAAAGACGGGTTAACCCCTGTTCTTTTGGAAAAATTACAGATTCGTCCTGAGAGTTAAAATTACGATGTTAACCCCTATCAGTTACAAAGTTTACAAGAATACCAAATAGTACATTTATGAGTTTGTCCTTGTGATTTTACAAAATTACAAAAAGAAGAGAAATAAATAAAATTATAAATTTATCCCTTGGTATCCTTTTAGGGGTTTTAGAGGCAGAAAAAACCTCAAAAATTTTTCTGCTTTATATTCTGCATCACATTAACAAGTTTCTTGCTTTGTGTGTTCTCTGTTTCCCTTTACACCACTTGATTGATAGTTTTGCCAAATACCTAAAAATGAGTTCTAGGATACGTGTGTCCGAACTGACAAAAACAGAAAAGCTAAACGGTCTGAACTTCCAAACTTGAAAGAGAAAAATCCCACTAGCTCTAACATTGGAAGGTATAGAGTATGTTTTAAAGGAAACAATGCATTCTCCATCAACAGACGCAAGTCAACAACATTTAGAAATGTTTAAAACATTTATAAAGGACGATACCATAGCAAGAACAATCATGTTAACTTATATTGAGGATGACCTTATTAGGGTATTTGAAGAATATGAGACTACAAAAGAGTTGTTTGACTCGTTAATAGCCAAATATTATACAATTACAAAATTACATGTGCAGTTGCTACTACATAAATATAACTCATTCATAATAAAAAAAGGCGAAAATGTAGTAGAGCATGTAAATCACATGGTAGTGATGGCTAGAGACTTAGCCGATGCAAAATGAGTCATTCCCGAACTGATGCAGATATCAACCATACTGAACAGTCTACCAACATCATGGAACATGGTCACCACTGCCTTAAGACTAGAACATGAAATCAACCTTTCAGGGCTACCCCTAAAACTAACAATTGAGCAAGAACATATGCTCAAGAACAAAAAGGAAAAGTTGTTAGTGGTCCAGGATGAGTTAGCGTCTAGTTCCAAATCCAACCAGAAAAAGAAACCAAATAAGAGGTTTGGCAAGAATAATAAGAAAGGCGGTCAAAGTTTTAAGAAATCGCAGGAAACCGCTTGCTGAATCAAGTATTTCAACTGTGGAAAGATGGGACACTATAAGATGGACTGCCGCAACAAGAAAGGTGGAGAAAACAACCCACAGCACGGACAATCGGAGAAACAGGATATAATCTATGTAATTTCAGAGTGTCTATACCTGAACCATCCAGTTATAGGTTGGTGGATAGACTCGGGAGCTACAAGACATATCTCAAAGACCAAGAAAGGGGCAATTGACCTGAAGAAATACCAACCCGAAGAACATCGTGTATATATGGGAAACAGTACTTTCTCAGATGTTCTGGGTATTGGATCCTTTAGGATATTTGTACAAGGCAAACCAATCGTATTGACCGATGTGTTAATTGTGCCATCAATAAGGCACAATCTGGTCTCGATTACTGCCTTAGTTAAGAAAGGTTTTGAAGTTAGGTTTATACCTAACAAGATGACTGCGGGCAAACATGAGAGAATCTTGTTCTCAAGAGAATTTGATGTAGAACATGGATTGTTCAAGTTATCTAATAATGAAAATCATCAATCTTCTGTTTATATTGAGAGTGCCTTTTCTGTTGATGTGAATATGTGGCATAAACGCCTAAGGCATATAAGTCTAGAAAAGTTGAGGAAATTATCCAACTTTGACTTATTGCTCGAATTTGAGGAAAAGACTTTCAACAAGTGTGAAGCTTGCATACAAGAGAAAATGACAAGGAAAGTCTTTCCCAAAGAAATAACAAGGGCAACAACTCTGTTAGAAATTATTCATACAGATTTATGTGGACCTTTCAGAGTAAAGACACATCGAGGAAAGGGTTACTTTATAACCTTTATCGATTATTACTCTAGATATATGTATATATATCTTTTGGCACATAAATCGGAGGCACTTAATGCTTTCAAAGAATATAAGCAAGAAGTAGAAAATCAAGTAGGGCATTCGATCAAAGTCTTGAGAACAAACAGAGGAGGTGAGTATACCTCGGTTGAATTCTTAGAATTTTACAAAGACTTTGGTATTACTAAACAAAACTCAATGCTCAAGACACCTCATCAAAATGGTGTAGCTGAAAGATACAATAAAACCTTGCTGAACATGACAAGGTATATATTGATTAATGCCTCTCTACCAAGGATATTTTGAGGAGAAGCAGCAAGTAGAGCCGTTTATGTACTCAACAGAGTACCATGTAAAGCTGTATTCACTACACCATATGAGATATGGTTCAGAAAAAAACCCAACTTAGGTCATCTCAGGAGGTGGAGATCAATTGCACATGTTAAGATCCTTGATCAGTTTAGAGATAAACTAGACAGTAGGTCCTTGAGGTGTATATTTATTAGATATCCAAAATGTTTAAAAGGATATCGGTTTTATCATAAGGACTACGGACTCATTGAAAGCAGAGATGTTGAATTCTTAAAAGATTTTAAGAATGACATCCTGGAAAACAATGAGGAATGTGTTGATGATTTGGTAGATTTAGACCAATCATCTTTTGATCCCATAGAAGATCTTCTTGGAACTATCGATACCTTAAGTAGACATAAGAGGCCAAGAGCCACTCCGTCCTACTTAAAGGATTATCACACTTATCTTGAACAGGAAGTGTGTAATTTGGTAGATTTAGATGAGTTAATTGATAACTTGACTTATGAGCAAGCAACGAACTTATCGGAAGCAACAGACTGGGAGAAAGCCATGGATGAGGAAATTGAATCAATTGAGAAAAACCAAGTCTATGAATTGGCTGATTTGACAAAAGAAAGGAAAGCTATAGGCTGTAAATGGATTCTGAAAAAGAAATACAAGGTCGATGGTACAATCAACAAGTTTAAAGCGAGGTTAGTTGCAAAGAGTTTTTCGCAAAAAGAAGGGATAGATTATGTTGAGACATATTCCCCAGTTGCGAAATTTGTATCCATACGGATAATCCTAACAATATCTGCATACTATGATTTAGATTTATATCAGTTAGATGTAAAAACAGCCTTTCTAAATGGTGATTTAGAAGAAATCATATACATGCAGCAGCCCGAAGGATTTGTGGTTGAAGGCCAAGAAGATAAAGTATATAGGTTGAGAAAATCCCTATATGTCCTGAAACAGTCACCTCGCCAATGGTATTTAACCTTTCAAAATGCCATTACAGAACTTGGGTTTGTGGCTAACAAACTTGATCACTGTGTTTATGTCTAAAACAGTGGAAGCTACTTTGTCATCTTATCATTATATGTAGATGACATATTATTGACTGGAAACGACAATGAAATGATTGTCAAAACCAAGTCATGGTTGAACTCCAAGTTCAAAATGAAGGATATGGGGGAAGCATCCTATATCTTGGGTATAAAGATCTCTCAAAATAGAGAATCTAGACTCTTATGCCTGAGTCAGGAGAGATATATAGACTATATCCTCAAGAAGTTCAAAATGGGTGAATGCAAGTCTGTAGATACACCTGTATCAAAAGGGGAGAAATTGAGTAAGGCTGGTTGTCCTGGTGAAGGAGACGATAAGCCTAATGTTTCTTATGCACAAGTTGTTGGCAGCTTGATGTATGCTATATTGTGTATAAGGTTTGATATCAACTTTGTTGTTGGTCTTGTCAGTAGATATTAAAGTAATCCTGGTTGACAGCATTGGGTAGCTGTGAAAAGGATTCTAAGATATATGAAAGGAACAAGGGACTTGAAACTATGTTTTAAAGCAAATGAACTGAAAGTAGTAGGATACTCAGATGCTGACTTTGTTGGGAGCAAAGATGACAGAAAATCTACCTTAGGACAAATATTTTTATTTGGAGGTGGTACAGTTTCTTGGGCATGCAAGAAACAGAGCTGTGTAGTGTTGCATACACACGAAGCTGAGTATGTTGCTTGTTGTATGGTTGCAACAAGTGCAGTTTGGATAAGCCGCTTCATACGAGATTTAAAGTTGGAGATAACAGACGAGCATGTGGTTATCTATTGCGATAACAATGAAGCAATTACTCTTATTAAGAGTGGAGCGGATTGCTCAAAAAGCAAGCATATAATGGTAAAATACCACTATGTTCATGATATGGTTATAAGAAAGGAAATATCCATCTCATACATGCCAACGATAGACATGTTGGCAGACCCCTTAACAAAAGGCATAATGGAAGAACTCTTCTCAAAACATGTTAGAAACATGGGTTTGAGATATGTTTGATTTGTTGTATATGCAAACAACCATACAACAGATATACAATTGTTGTATAGGTAAATAACCATATAACGGATGATTTGTTGTATAGGGAAATAACCACACAAGAGGTTCTGATTACAATAGTAATCAGGAATCGACATAACTAGGGAAAACCCCTGAAAAGTGAGAGGAAAAACCAGTATATTGATACACTTGGCTCGAATGGCCAAGTGGGAGATGTTACAAAATGGTGGTCATTCTCGGCTCGGGTAACGGCTGGACTGGAGGATCAGGCCAAAATCATGTAACGGACAACCGTTACCGGAAATCCGGTAACGGCAGCCCGTTAAAGCTCCCAGACGAGGGAAGCCGTAGGTGGATAAGCTCAGACAATGGGGGAGCACCTACCTATAAAAAGGCAGGCACATATAGAGACGAGCGCGATATATACAAAGAGAAAATAGCGAAAAAATACAGAGATAGACTTTGTCTGAGTAAGCCCCTGTGAGGAAACCTCGTGTCCATCCCCTTCGCTGCTGCGTGATTCACATCTCTGTAGAAACTAAAAGGTACAGAGATGAGGCGAGCATCAGCATCCTTCAGACTTGCAAGGTATTCTTCAATTGCCAACAAATTCCTGGAGTTTGGATTCTAGGAAGGCCAGTATGATGCCTGGGATGATCCCTCTAATACCCCCTCCATCTATGCTCAGTATAGTCACGCAATTCTCTGTGCACAGTGGCATATCTAACGAAATTTCGCCATGGCTTGCCATTTTGATCCCTCTTAGTTTCTGTTTGAAGATGCATACTCTTTAATCGCATTAGTCTTCTTGCGCGAGAAACCATTTCATCACGATCGGAAATTATAACATACTGTTTGAAGATGCATATTCTAGATGCTTTAGAGTATCATAAATTAACTTTGCCCACCAACTAAATTGCTTGATTTTACAAATACACTCCCAACTGGGCAGCTATTTAGGATTCCTACCTAATGTTTCAAATCTTACATTAAAACTTTTTCTGCTGGAAATGGCATTTCATTCATCTTAGCTTTCATTATGAACTTTCTCATAGATCAAGAGTCTCAAGTAACTGATTTAAAACTAAGTACCATTGAGGTGTTGTAAAAGTGGCAGCAAAATGTAATATCTGAAAATGAAGCAGCTATGTGTGTTAACTTATTAGTTGGAGGTGTTGTATAAGTTCTCATCCTCCTGTGAAAATTGGATGTCCCGTTGTAGTAATTTCCAAATTGCTCCCAAATTTTCAGGCTATGTAAATAACGGATACTAATCTGTTGAAACATTCCAGGGACGTACCTGATGAACAAAAACAAGAAAAGAAAACTAGTTGACATCATATCAAAGTCTTACACGCCTTCTTGGAGAATTTGCACGGTTTATTTTATTTCATTAAGATAAAGTAGGAGCTAAATCAAGTGGCCTCTCATGCTAGATGCCTTGCGATATCATAAAATAACTTTTTGTTCACCAACTAAATTGCCAAACCTAGTAAAAAATATTTATAGGAAAAATATTATAATCTTATAATAATAAGAAGAGATCTTTCTCGATCAATCCCATTGTCGCTCGTTCTTCGAGAATCATAAAGAACCTTTTGGAGTTTGAATTTATTCATTTATAATCTCATTTTTTCCTTTCTTTCTCTTTTTATTTTATTTCCTTCCATCATTCCTTAAGTCTTATGGGTTTGATCAAGTAGAATCTGATCCATTTTATCATCTAACGAAGGGCACAAAAATCAATTAAATTGAATTTTCAATCAAACTTAGTATGTCAAAACTTCAGTTTCTTTCTTCTCCTACCTCTATCCAATATGTACAATGTTTGAATCCATTTTATTCTGTATGAACCGATTTACTTAAACATTATCAAGCAACTAAAACAAAAAATACCTTGTTTTCACATTATTCATACAAAAGGCTAGTACCTAATCTCAAATAAAGTACTTGGGAGCCATGGTTAATCATGCTTAATTACATATTAAACAAGCACTGGCAGATCTACATTGAGATGAGGTGCGTCATCACCAAACCCAAATTTCAAAAAGTTCTAAAGAAAGAGTAGTGTAGATGCAGTTATTCATGGGGGCTAAGATCATAGCCCACCCATTAAACTGTGGACTATCTTTTGAGCTTACATCAACTTCACTTCGCTGAAAGATTCTCGTCAAGCGTGCAATTTTGGTTCCTAACCGGTCCAGCGGTTCCAATTGGAACCAGAGCAGGCCAGGAACAGGCTGGATTCACCAGTACTAGGACTCACCTGGTCCGGTTCTGGTTTCATTTTTCTGAACCAAAACAAAACTGGAACCGTCAGTTCTGGTATTTTTAAAAAAATTAATTAAAATTTATTTTTTTATAAAGTGTCATAATATTGGAGTGAACCTGCTCGACATCCTCACTTCTAAGAACCGTCCATCGGAGTTGTCTTAAGATACCAGTAGGATTGTTACTAGGTCTATCATCAGAAAAATCTTAAACAACCGTTGATGCCGAAAATCGAGGGAACATGATAAACTTTCGATCGATTTTAAAAAGATCGAAGAACATGATAAGCTTTCGATGGGTTTTAAAAGGAAACATCAGTTTAAGTCCATGACATATCTAACAATAACAACAACAACAACAACAACAACAAATGCAGAGAATTACCACGACCTTATTATGAAAGACAATAGTTTATATGTTTTTAAAAGGATCGAGTTTGGTTTAGCTTCACTTGAATTCCAGGAATCCCTAGAATAAGAATAACTTTGAAGATGATATTGCTCTTGCATCGGTTCATGATGGAGTTAAAGGTCATCACTATAACTATATTTAGCATCTATGGAAGTTTCGGGATTGAGAGGCAAAAATGATGAACAAGGCATCATTGAACGGGTTGGTAAAAAACGGGTTGATAACTATCATAGTTAATAAAAAAATAATTCACATAATTAGGAAGGGGAGACACCTTCTTAATTATGAGAATGATTTCAAGTGAGGCCAAACATGATCCATTAGGAGCTTACAACTACAACAAATATGCTGATTTGATGCATACCAACAACATAAGCCAAAACTTAGCTCAATCTTGCACTAAATGGTTCAATACATAGAATATTAGTAGTTAATATGCTTTATTTTTGTCTCAATTTATTGATCATAAAAATATTTTATTGTATCTTTCTATTTTCATGTCTTCCTCTTCCTCTTTTAAAAGGTGACTATATGAATTCTCATATTTTTCTACAAGAAATCCATCAAATGTCAAGAAATCCATAAAAGAAAGTATACCTAAGGTTTTAGTGCAAGATAGATAGTAACACAAGAAAGAAAGAAGCCTTTTGGTTCTATTTGTAAAGCTCTTTAGTTTAGTTCCTGAGACTCATCTTCCTTCAATGCCAAGGTTTTTGATTGAGATTGAGTCTATAAAACTACAGTTCCACAGTAACAACAGCGTTTGATACACAACGAAACTTTACAAATATTAAAATACTAAAATATGGTTCTCTTAGAAATCACTCGGGAGGCCAGGTACACATCCCAGGTGTTGAACTCATGACCTTCATCTTTTCGAGTCGAGCCTGCTGCCAGGTGAGATAATGTTAAGATAAATAAATAAACCACCAGTTCCTGGATGAATGGGTCTCTATATTTGGTTGAAAGAATGGGTCTAACACAAAACTTGGAGCAAAGATATTAGGTACACCAGTTCCTGAACCTATGGGCCCAGAGTCTCAAATGTTAATAAATTTATCTCCGAGGCTCTCAATAATCGATGATATAATGATGCATTAAATAGCAAGCTTTAATGGTGTAACTGTAACTCAATATAAGTAAATCGGGTTCACCTGTCTGTCAGATGAATGCATTGAATACTCAACTCCGGCGGTAACCTACCTTGCTCGGGTGCTAAGGCTCTCGACTCCACAATTAGCAGTCGTGAGTTCGATTCTCCAGAAATGCTCACATGGTTAAAAAATTGTGAATAATAAATAAACTATTGTAAGTATTTTTTTTATATACAAAATCGCCCCATAAGTTATCAAAATGAGTTCATGTGTATATATAATGAGTCTAATATATTTACTACTTTGCTTATTATTTAAATCTCAAACATTCAATGAAAGATATAAATAATTGAAATGAAAAAACAAAAGAAAAAAAGATACATATACAAATTATGTTGATATATTTGTGGTTTTTTTATTTCATTTATTCGTTTCTTTGATTCAATGATTGAGATTTGTAAATATGATAAAATATAATATAAAAAGTATATTAGACTATATACATAAGAGAAGTTGTTAGACATTCCACGTCATTTCGAACTCTTAAACGGGAGATATATGACAAAAAAATAAAAAGTACATACTATTTTTATACTTTTTTATTAAAAAATAACTTTCATTTTTTACTTTTCTGATCTAAAACCACATTGTCTCTTCAATCCTATAGACCGGTAGATTTCCCAACATGAACGAAAGAATGTTGAGTATCTTTTTCTTTACATAAGTTTTTCATGTCCATCTTTGCTTGACAATCACCATCATTAAATGCATATTATACCCATTAAACATTATTGAGGTAAAAATTGATGTGGATGAGTGAGATGATTTGTGTCTTTCTTACAATCCAACGAACAATACAAATCATCACCCAAAGTATGGCATGAGAGGTTGTCTAGCATCAAATTAGGTGAGGGATGCTAGACAACTCTCACGCCAGATTTTGCTTGACGATCTAAATCCACCCGTCCACGTATGGTGTGCATATAAATGTTATCGAGGTATATGTTGATGTAGATGGGTGAGATGATCTACATGTTGTGTGTGATCGTATAGACAATATAAATTGTTAAGTAAAGTATGCATGAGAGTTGTCTAACAGCTAATTTTTCTCTCTCTATAGAGAGAGAGAACGGGAGCTGCCAGACAACCACCATTCGTGCGATCGTATTAATGGTAGTGATGAATCTATCAATCTACGTCACATATGATATGTATTAAATGTACATCATGTACATTAAATGAAGGTTTGTGTTGATATGGACGCACGAGACAATGAGAGACAATCAACACCTTTTGTATGATCACACAAATGTTAAGCAAGGTCTCATATGAAAGGGTGCAGCTCCCAGTCTCTCTCTAGAAGCTCTCTCTCTCTCTCTCTCTATATATATATATATATAAAATGTGTCTATGGGTTAGAAATCGGGTCGAATCCTTGAAAATGACTCGAAAAAGGGCTGCATGGGAGTTCACCAACTTTTGACCTGAATCCTAAATGACCCAATCAAAACCCAATAAATAAAGGCTACGTGTATCCAAGGGCTGATTTTCTCTTTTCCTCAAGTACACTGCCCTCAACTGTTACGCTCAAACCCAACTAATGGCACGAAAGAATTCGTTAAAGCTTACTCGAAGCACGCGGTCGTCGGTGGTAGTAGCTGGAAACAGATCGAATCCGTTGATTCTTCAAGATGTGCGGTGTCCGCTGAACCTTGAAGCACGTACTTGCCACGTGGTAGCTGGCAACTAGAAGCAAACGGAGACCATTGACTCTTGTAGACTTTTAGTTCGTGTTCAGGCATCAATTCATATAAGGAAAGCCATGCTAAAGAAAGTTAATTTTTGGCAGAGATAGTTATATTCCTGCATCCCATAGATATCTTTGGTTGTCCATATGTTAATGCACACTGGTGGATCAACCACTTCTACAATAGGACTCAATTTCGACTGTTAATTAAAAATTATCAGAATGTCGAAAAATTCGACAATCAAAATATTAAAATCAGAATAATAATAGTGAAAAGAAGGTTATTTCGACTATAGAAACGATCAAAATACTTACCGAAATAGCCAAAATATGATGACAAAAACCACAGTCGGAATGCAATATATTCAGGCACACATATTCCAACACAATAAGACTTTGTTTTCATAATTGAATGAATGTCTCTAAGAAAACTTAAATAAGAAAGATTAAAAAACAATAAGAGTATCATAAGAAAGATTAAAAAAACAATAAGACTTTCTTGTCATAATTGAATGAATGTCTTCAGATGTCAGGAAATGAATAGCACCGATCGTTTCACGGAATTCAGTGAAAACTAAATGCTGAAAATTTGCATACTTTTATATGGAGCACAACTTCAACATAAGTAATAGTAAATATATTATTAGATCAAATATACTAAGAGGATCAGAGTCATAAATGCTAGATTTTGATCTGCTTTAAATTACATTTTTTTTTCTTAATCAAGATAGTTGAATGGTTGGTGACAAAAGCTTTTAATCTAACTATTTGACATTATTGATGCAATTATATTGCAAGATCACTCTATATATTGCATACCACACAGCTACCATGTATCTTAACCAGCTTCTCAACAGCAGAAAGAAATCAGAAGATATGGGTTCATTGAGAGTGCAGTCAATTGCGTCAATGGGGACGCACCGCCTGCCGGAGGCGTTTGTCCGGCCGGCGCACGAGCGGCCGGGAAACAGCAAGGCCATTGAAGGGGTGAAAGTGCCAGTGATTTCCCTTAGCCAGCCTTTCCAAGAGGTGGTGGAGGGAATCAAGAGTGCCTGTGAGGAATGGGGAATCTTCATGATAATAGATCATAACATTTCATCTGAACTCATCCAATTGCTGCAAGACGTCGGCCGGCGGTTCTTCGAACTTCCTCAGGAAGAGAAGGAGAAGCATGCCAACGATGCTGCTGGTGGAAAGTTGGAAGGCTATGGCACCAAGATGGTTAAGAATCAGGACATGAAACTCGAGTGGATTGACTACTATTTTCATATGCTCTCCCCTCCCTCTAAAGTGGACTACACGATGTGGCCTCAGAATCCTTCTTCATACAGGTCTGCATGTATGTGGGTGTGTGCGCGAGCGTGTATATATATAATTTCGTAATGAGTTCCTTTGATATTCAGAGAACACTAATTCTAACTCAGTGTTGACTGTACTGTGTAATGTGCATGTAGGGAAGTGACAGAGGAATACGGGAAGGAACTGAACAAGTTGGCAGAAGTTATTCTGAGAGCTCTGTCAAGAGGGCTTGGACTGGAGGAGGGAGTGATCAAGGAAGCAGTGGGGGGTGAAGAGTTAGCCATGGAGATGAAGATCAATCTGTACCCAAGATGCCCGCAGCCAGAGTTGGCTCTGGGAGTTGAGGCTCACACCGACATGTCTGCTATCACTATTCTGGTTGCAGATCAGAGAAGCGGATTGCAGGTATGGAAAGACGGCAACTGGGTCGCCGTCGACTATGTGCCGGGCTCGATTGTGATCCACATTGGTGACCAGATTGAGGTTGGTTCTTCCTCTCTTGATCTCTGCAACTGTAAAGTGGCTCTTGTTGGATTGATACAATTGAAGATAATTCGTCATTTTCTTCTTCCTTCTTATTATCATGCTTTGAGGACTAGGCCAAAAATACCATCTTATCCTTCTTAATGGAAGGAGATATTCCAAATGATACTTATTGTCCAAATCCTGGTTTTCTGTACTACTTTTATG